>BPLS01031213.1:2504-73685 GCA_019656275.1 Rhododendron kiyosumense
CACACCGACTCCTTAACATGACATGCAATCAAGATTCAAGTAGTTAGTATTACATACGGTCAAACAGAGGTAATGATCACGCCCTTCTTCCTCCATTACACTCTTTTGTTTTGTTTTCTCCACAACCCCTCTGTTTGTTTCCCAAGAAAACCATAAGAAGCGAAAGAGAAATAGGAAACTACTTATGAACTGGTGGTTTTAGTTGTTTTGCCTTCTGCTACAATCGCAATATGTGGTGGCTTCAATTGATCAATGGGTTGCGTTCAAAATAAAATATTGATTCAAATTAAAAGTCATATGCTCACGGCTCTCTTTCACCTCTCCCCCACCACACTCAATCTCACCGTAGACTTTCCAATTTTGAGCGTTGCGGTGGAGAAGCGGTGAAAGAAAGCGGCGGGCGTAGACTCTCTGATTTTGATTACTGGGTTAGGAGATGCATGCATTGGGAGCAAGGCCTAGTGACGCAGGGGAAAAAAATTGTGGTTTTGGTTGCTAGAATTTTAGAAGTACTTTTGAGTTTCTAGCTTTCGAAACAAACACCGAAGTAATTTTTGGGGGATGAGAAGCAAAAAATAAGTACAGCTTGCTTCCTATTGTATTTTAAACAACACAAATACACTCACCAATTAGAGGCAACCTAGCAGGCCAGCCATCCTTGTACATTCTCTGCTGAGAGATCAAGGGGTCAAATCGGGTTCAAATCTATCCTAAGGAAAGAAGGGATTATTAGTTATTCGATATAGGAGCGTTTCGTTGTTAGTTATATATCTGTTTCACTCACTAGATATTTCTTGAATTGTTATCGATTGGGTTGATTTAGTTATTAAGGACCTCACATGATTGATGTAGTGTCCCGTAACTGTTACTCCTTTGAATGTAATTCTTCTACAGCCTGACACTACGAAAAACACAAAAAGATTTTTAACCAAGTGATCATGGTCACTTGTAGGGTATTTGATGCATGAATAATTTGCGAGTTCTCTAAATTTTCCCGTTTAAAACGTACATATGGTGCCTTTACAAAGAATTGCGCAATTTTTTCAGATTTTAAGTCTAGCATTCATTATTATCTTGATTTGAGTTGATTTGTTTGCTCGTGTTTGACAAAAAAAACTTGGTCTACCAGAATCCGAAATAGTTTTATTGACATTCAAGTTGTCCTTTTAGTATTCCTATGGTGGATAGGGACATAGGATAGCTACTTCGTCGATAGAGTTGTAAAAATTAAGGCCGGGGGTTGTGTTACAGTGATTTCTCAGAAAATCATCAAGACAGTTTATTTTGCTCCTCCATTCAAGTTTGATTTTTTTTTTTTTTCCTCCTAAATTTTTCATTGTTTGCTTATATTTTTCCATCCAAGGACAGTCATATAAAAGTGCCATGAATGAGTACCTCTTTAGTATATGGAAAATTTTGACTTCTTATAATTATTTACTCCGTATCTCAAGTCTCGAACTGAATCAATTGTTGTACTTATTTATGCAAATATCGAAAAAAATCCTTCACCAGTTATCAGACTATGCCATAGGCGGTGTGTTAGTACAATAAAGTAACCATACAAGATATGATAGCCGAAAGCTCAATGAGACCAAAAGGCACGGTCTAGTAGTGATGAAATTCATTCAGTGTTACAACTGAAACTAAACATGCTCCTTCTTTAAAGCTTAACTAAAAGAATCTCTGGTGGTGTAGCATTTTTTCCGCTATTTTGAGACAACAAGAGTAGACTTCATTGGAATCTAATACAATCTGCACCAAAAGACACAAGTGTACGATTTATAATGTCATCTTCAACAACATTGTACTCCACAAATAGCACTGCTATTTTTGTCTAACAAATTCGGCACAGTGCTATTTTTATGCTATACTGCTGGATTGAGTTTTCGTGCACAGTGCTATTTTAGAACTGTTATGCCTAAATACCATGCTGCTAGAGATGATCATAAAAGAGGCATTGCAATTATACTGATGAGGTAAACTAGGCGTTCGACTTTTTCTTTTGCTCTCTTGCCTCTTTTTTGTGTTCTCAACAGAGCTAATGATCAATCCCGACACATTGTAGAAGTGGAATCGTATTACGTCATGAAGGGTTAATGGCATTTGTAGGTTCCTTTTGAAATAACTGAATACAAAGGCAACATGAAAACTGCACCAGAATGGTTTGGCGATAGATCACTTCCAGATGCTGTACTAAAAATTCTAGGCAGGAGAGCACGCAGCACAAACCTCATGAAATCAATGTTTAGAAGGATTCTTGGACGTGTTAGGAAAACTTCTGGTGGAAAAGTTGGCATTTATGGAGTCGATGGAAAGCATTGATCGGCTGTCCAGAAATAAAAAGCTCATTTGATACTGTCATCTAAGTATCTCTAGGTATTGGAGCAGAAGAAAGTTACTGAATGATATCTCAATTGTCACTAGATTTGTTGAACTCTGAAACTGTCGATGAAGTTGCAGAAAAGTTGCTTGAATCTTTGCAAAACAGAAAATTTCTATTGCTTTTGGATGATGTTTTCCAGTACATTGATTTTGAGGCCATTGGGGTTCCTTCTAAGGATTTGAAAACTGGTTCCAAGATAGTATTGGCAGCTCAAAAAGTGGATGTTTGTAGTATTATGGGAGTAAGCAAGGCTATCAAAATAGCTAATCTCTCATCCGAAGATGCTTGGGCGTTGTTTCATGATCAAGTGGGTGGACTTGTTGATTCCACAAATATACAGCCCATTGCTCAAGCTATAGTCCATGAGTGCCACGGTATACCACTCAATCTCATTTTAACCGGAAAAGCCTTGAGAAATGTGAACAATGCTATAATCTGGAAGCTTATGTTACATGATTTTCAGTCTATTGGTGGAAACGACAGTGAAAATACATTACGGCTGTTGAAATTTTCTTATGACCGCTTGAATGGACCGGTTGCTAAGAGCTGCTTCCTCTTTTCTGCATTGTATCAAGAAGGTCATGAAATTAAGGTTTTTGAATTGATACAGCATTGGATCCAAGAGGGGCTGATTACCGGACACTTAGCAGATGTGAATAAGAAGGGGCAAAAGATTGTTAAAGATCTTGTGGGTGCTTTTTTATTGGAGTCCTCTTCCGATGGAGTTTTTGTCAAGATGCATCAAGCGATTAGGGACCTTGCATTGTCAATTATCTCAACAAAACCTGAAAATTTTCAGTTCTTGGCGAAAACCTGTCTGAGGGCCACAAGTGAAGGAAAAGAGTAAGTGTTAATGAGGCAAGGTATAGTCTTGTCAAGATCTTTTGCGGGGATAAGAGAGGCACCGGAAGAGAAAGAATGGAAAGGAATTAAATGGTTTTCTTGATGGGGAATTGTATTTCTCGGTTGCCCGAAAAACTGAGTTGCCCTCATCTTGTGATGCTTTCCCTCGAGGGCAATGTGAAATTGACAGCAATATCCGACTCATTCTTTGATGGAATTCCAAATCTTCAAGTTGTAAATTTGTCAAACACCAGAATTAGGATGCAGCCAACATCGTTTTTTGGGCTGAGTAAACTTCAAGCATTAGTCTAATGCGATTGTCCCCTTTTCATGGACCTCCAACCTGAAATAGGAGATCTAGAGCATCTTGAGTTGCTAGATCTTCAAGGCACGGATGTTAAAAACCTCGCCAATGAGGTTGGGAAATTGGGTTTTCTCAAGATATTGCAAGTCTCCTTCTAAGGCCTGGTTGAATGTATCAAGCAAGTGAAGCTTTCACAGGCACTGTTATCGCACGAAACCATTTCAAGCCTCCTTTCACTAAACTAGCTTATCTGAGACGCTTCCATCTTCACTTGGCAATCTAACCAGACTCAATACTCGATCTGTACCTTGCTGAGTGCAAGTTTAGTGGCCAGATTCCATCGTTATTGGCAAACCTATCACAACTAACTAAGTTTGGAATTGGCGATAACAACTTTGACGCCGGACCCCTTCCTTTACCGCCAGGGAAGCTACTCTCTCTCACTCACTTGCATGCACCCCAAATGAATTTACAAGGTGAGATCCCCTTGTCGCTTGCAAACCTGACCCAACTTTCCTATTTAGTCGTTAGCATAAACCACCTGGTAGGTAAAATCCCATCCTGGTTTATGAACCTCACCCAATTAACATGGGTAGAACTTACAGGAAATTACTTCCATGGCACGATTCCTAGCTCAATCACTCAACTCAGGCGTCTTTATTTTTTGAGTCTTTATGATAATAGCTTCACTGGTATAGTGGAGCTAGACATGTTTATGAAACTCCCAAACCTGGTCTCATTGCAATTACAGGGAAACTACCTAACAGTGCTCGACAAAAATTGTACCAATGGTACTCTTCCAAAGCTTGATATTCTAGGATTGGGGTCATGCAACTTACTTGAGTTCCCTAGCATTCTACGATTTCAAGATAAATTGCAGGCGTTAACAATTAACAATAACAAAATTCGAGGCAAAGTACCAACATGGATATGGAACTCAAGCAAAGAAACAATGGAAATTGTCAACTTTCGCCAAAACTTTTTGACAGGCTTTGAGCACCAGCCGGCTGTCCTCCCATGGCGTTTTCTAACATATTTCCACCACAGCTCTAACAAGCTTCAAGAATCACTTCCCTTCCACCACCAAGCACTATTATTTATAATGTCTGCAATAACGCGTTGACAGGAGCAATTCCACCGTCGATGTGCCACAAGAATTCTCTTCGTATATTTGATTTGTCCAATAACAATTTAAATGGCACAATTCCTCCATGTTTGGCCAGTTCCAGCGAGGATCTTCTCACGTTGAATCTAAGTGGCAATAGTTTCCATGGAAGTATTCCTTCAACATTCACAATGAATTGCCAACTGTTGATGATATATTTAGGTCGAAACCAGCTACAGGGGCCGGTGCCATGATTATTGGCAAATTGTGCAATGCTGCAGCGTCAAGTTCTTCAAAATAATCAAATTGAGGATACGTTCCCTTCTTGGTTGTGAGATCTTCCTAAGTTAGAGCTTCTTTCTTTGGAATCAAACAAATTCTATGGTGCCATAGGGGGTCCCAGAAACAATTCAATGTTTCCAAAGTTGCGGATAATTGACCTCTCTTGCAATGGCTTTTCAGGTAATTTGCCAACAGAATACATTCGTAATTGGAATGGAATGAAAATGATCAACAAACTCAATGAGAGTGGTCAGCAAAGGGATAGACAGATTATACGAGAGGATTCAAAGTGCCTTCGTGTTTGTTGATCTCTCAAACAACACATTCGTTGGGGATATCCCAGAATCCTCTGGAAGTCAACGGGCTTCAATTTTTAAACATTTTCAACAGCAAACTAACTGGCGCCAACCCATTATCTTTGGCGAAATTGACAGAATTGGAGTTGTTGGACCTATCTCAAAACCTTCTCTCAAGTCACATCCCCTAGCAACTGACCCAACTCACTCTCCTTTCAATCTTAAATGTTTCTCATAATGGTCTCACTGGCCCTATACCTCGAGGTAAACAATTTGATACATTCGAAAATAGTTTGTATGTTGGGAATTTGGGATTGTGTGGTGTCCCATTGTCGAAGTCATGTAGAAATTCAATGACCTCACCACCACCTCCGCCTGTATTTCAAGGTCATGATCTTGAGTTTTCAAGAGGTATTTATTGGATGGTTATAGCCTTGGGATATGGAAGTGGGCTGGTAATTGGGTTGGTTATTGGGACATTGGTTTGTCGAGACCGTTTGGAGGGGAAAGAAATTTCAGAAGACGCAGAAAAGGAAGGGCCGAATGACCTAAATAAGCAAGCAACCTCCATTCTATCACTTTGTTTTACTCATTTCTTTCGTGCTATTTGCTTTCATGAGGTGCTTATTGTATATTCCATCATTTGCCAAATTTCTAACTTCATTTCGGTTCGGAAATTGGTTTTGCAGTTGTTGGCAATGAAATTGTGGGTTCTCTCTTCAGTACTACTTTTGTGCTTGTGCTCCCATCTTGGCTAGAGGTTATGTTAAATAAAAGGGTCAGGTGTTAAGGATATGCAGATTTTAGCAGTGGAATACCATCAGTGTCGTCAGGTTTCTACAGGGCACAAGAGAGATCTTCCTGGAGCTTTTGTTCTTGCTCGATTTGTTGCTACAAGAAGTGATAAAATGTAGTTCTTTACATTGCAGTTATGTCTTTCTATTACTCTTGGTCTTGTCACTTGTCACTTATGTCTGTTTCTATATGTTGTATCTGGTCTTAGATGATTAGTATGGACTGTGTTACTGTGCTCCCAAAACCTCTTAGAAATTTTCACTAGTTGCCCTTTGACTTGAGTAGTTGATATGCAGATAGGCTACTACTATCCGTCTCTGTATGTCTTATGAATATTATTGCTCTTAGCACCGTATAGCAATCTGTAGAGGATTCACCGCACTTATGTTGGGACAAAAATGAAGGTGTCGCCCTGTGTTACAAACTTTGAATAGTATTTGTAGTCTGACAAAGCATCAAAAGAGTCTTGAACCAAAATACTAAGTCATGAACACCAAGTACTTTCCCATTGAACAAAGCCTTGGCTCTTTTCCTGTTAAGTTAAGCATTTTTCTGCTCAAGTTAAACAAGGTAATAAAAAAAAAAGGCTAATCAACTCTAGAAAAAGCTAGAGTATATAAGTATGAAAAGATTAAAAGATCACACTACAAAAATTAAAAAGATCTCAGTTTTTGTAAACACATGGTAGAAAAATAGACTATAAATCTGTAAGTTTAATCACAGGTAAACGGTTATAACTATGGTTCCTATCTGTATATATTATGTTACCTTGCCTCTATGACTCAGTTTTTCTAGTTTAATTTATGGTAACTTCTGTTTGACCAAAAAAACAAACGGTTATAACAAAAACCTGAGACTAAAATAAGCTTTAATCTCAGTCTTCTAAGAAGTGAGATTGAAAGCTAGAGAATATATCATTTTTTTTTATAAAAACTCTTCTATAGAAAATGTTAAAAACTGCCCACCCCCGAGCGCCTACGCCTAAATAAATTTCACCATCGACTCCCGAAATTCCCTCCTCCATTCTTTGAAGCAGATATTAAAAGTGAAAGGTCATGCCAAAAAACCGTGATCTTTATGTTTTTTTTGTAATAGTGGTACAATGAAGTTATGAACAGTGTTGAACTCCTAGTCTCCTACCAATTTAAGCAATGTTAATCCAATGGTGCAAATGTTATTTCTTCTTCTATTCAATTTTCTGAAGCAAAATGCTGAATGAAATGCCGTGTACGACCCATTGTAAGAGATTCTAGAGACGGAAAATGTTGGTATGGATTAAAAACTTGACACCCAAGTGACAGAATTGGAGTCGTTGGACCTATCTCCACTCCCAGGAGAGATCCCCTGGCAACTAACCCAACTCAACCAACTGAGGTTAGCTCAGTTAGCCAGAACTATTGCATCTCACTAGAAGGTCGATCAGGACTTCAAATCTTTCCATCTGCTGTTGGGAAATGATTCCCAGAACCCAGTAATGAAGCGTACAGATTAGACAAAACCATTGATTAAAATAAATTACTGACATCTGCATGTGAGTGTTCTCTCCTTCGAAGCCTTTTTCCTTTATTGGTTGAGTTATTGGACATGGTTATGTCGTTGACTCTCACAATTAATGTAGTATCCTGGGTTTATATTTTGTACTTCCTACATGATGTAAATGATCACTTCCCTTTCAAATTTGAACGTATGTCTCTCACAATCGAGTAATTGGGTTCGGGCCCATCTCAATCTTATTCCTATCCTAGTTTAGTTAGGAAGCGGGAGGGAAATTCTACCGCGTAGCTCTTTCCTTAGTCAAGAGTCATTTGCCCTTTCTTCCTGGTTTTTTCCATTTCACTAAAAGAAATAAGTACTTATTTAATTACTATCTCTGTTTCCATTTTTTTTATCCCTCATCATATCTTAACCAAATAAAAAACTAATTATAACTTTTAATTGATAATATTATGGGTCCTAATATTATTTATATGCAATATGTATCTTATTTAATAGATCTCAATAAGCTCTTTTAAACAATGTTTTTAAAATCATCTAAATAATTATAAATTGCAAGATATAATCAATTAAAAAGAGACACAGACTCCCAAAAAAGACTAAAGAATGGGAATGGAGGAACTATTCGATAAATTAAAAGTGATGTATTGTGAGAGAATGATCTGTCTTCTAAAATAAAGAATAAGTACTTAAAAAAATTAAAACTATAGCGAAACAGGACCTTAGCTTTTATAGTGTATTCTTCATCTTACACATGAATGATTCCACTCATGTGTATGGAGTCAAACTTTTGACTCCAGGGGCCAAATTATCGAAGAGGAAGGAATTCCACTCATATGTATGGAGACAAAAGTCATATGTATGGAGTGACTCCAGGGGCCAAATTATCAAGAGAGAGAAATTCCACTCATATGTATGGAAACTTTTGACTCTAGGGGCCAAATTATCAAGAGAGAAATTTTCACCGAATAGAGAGAACACGTTTGGATGCTTGGAATTACAAATAGGGTACCACGTGTCTGTTATCTACCCGTACCCAAAAACTAAAAAGAAAAAAATGAAAAAGTAGATCGATTACCTACACATATCGGATTTAACTGATTTTTAACGAGCACGCTCGATTTTTTTTTAAAATTATTGAACGGCTCGGATCATCTGTGTGAGATGCAGAGTAAGCCTTGCGTGCCTATCATTACCCCATCGGTACTCATTTTGCCGGTACTCTTAGCGTTTTGCTTTTAAATGTACTTAATTAGAGTCAAATATTTCCTTTATTTAATTGAGCCAGGAGTCTCAGATGGGGTATGGGAGGTATCGGACCCCAACATACGTTGAGAACGTGATTCATGTTTGAATATGTAATAAAAATTAAAAATCACCATATTTCTACTCCTGTCAATTTCAAAAGGAGAAATCATGACCCCAAATCTGGGTTAAGAACTAGACAAATGATTACGAAAACCCACTTTTGATGGTTCAATCAGGTTGAATTAGTCAATTTGGTGGTTTAAATGGTTGATTAACGTTCAAATTGAAGATTTTTGGATCCAATGGTAATCGTTTAGGCTGGTGGCAGAGCAACCAAATGAAAACCCACTTTTCTAATTCGATTTTAGAAATGAGGAAGAAGAATGGCATATTCGTAAATTTCAAGATAATGGTTTAGGCTGCTATAGACTCATTAGGGGCAATATTGGAATATTTTATTACTTTCGAAATAATTTCAGTAAAAAAACTAACAGAACTTGATGGAACTCTAACGGAAGGGGTGTACGGGACAAAAAAATTTTAATGAGGGGGTCTGGCCGTAGTGAGAATTCGTGGAGGGGGTGTCCGTAAAAAACGGATAAACGTTAAGGGGTGTTTAGGTAAATAACCCTTTATTAAAAGCACAAAAGTACACACATACATCTCCAAAAATAAAAGAATATGGATACATAATCCATAATCAATATGATAACACATATTATAACACCCTAATCAACCGAAAATTTGATCTTCTTTAACGATCCAGGACAAGGAACGCTCTTGCGCGCTGTGCAAATAATTATTGGCACTTTGTGACCAAAAATATCATGACGTTTCTTTCGCCCCATTTCCAATGTCGATCCGCAATTGACGCAAAGGAGTCGAAGTATAAACACACTCGCTCACTCCTTCAAATGCTGGTGGAGGGGACAATTCACGGTTAACACCGTCAGGCGTTCCTCCCATTGCTGCGGTAGACTCATCGGAATCCTCCATAATTTCCAATGGAGCCATCTCGTTTGGACTATGAAAATCATCATACGCGGTTGAATCATTTCCAATTTCCTGAGACCCATGTTCCGATATTTCCTTAACCGGACTAGCCACAACGTTTTGGACTGAATTTTCTATCACAAAATATTCATCTTCATCAGAAGAGATATCAATCATCACCGGTTGATTCTCATCTAAGAGGCGTCACCTTGCAAAGAGCTCTTTCCATTCTTTAAATCAAAGAATATCCTCGAGACTTGGAGGTGTTGAAAAGTCTCCGAAAATGATGTTAAACGATGAAAGAAAAAGAACCGAAAGACGTATGATATTCAAAGGGATTTCCGAAGGCATTATGGAGAAAAGAACGTGCTTCAAAATATACCAAAAGGAAAATATACCAAAAGGAGAAGTAATACACCAAACCGAGTGTCCGACGAAACAACACCAGAGTACACACTCTCTCTCGAACTCGAAGAGTACAATTACACAAAGTGTATGTGTGTATTAATGCCGGAAATATTCAGTGCCCAAAAGTAAGCAAATGGACTGAATTAATAGGAAGCAAATGGACTGAATTAATAGGAATATAAGCAACCGTCAGAGAATGGACACCTCAGTTGGTTCTAACCGTTGTGAATTGAACGGACACAACCGAATTCACAATCTCAAATTGTCTTCTTTGACAATTCTCCCTTTCATGCAAATCGAACTTATTCAGCCATGAAAGTTTTAGTATGTAGTTCAACAGTGTAGTATAATGGCACGACAATAATTAGTTTATAGCGTACCTTTCACCTTGAGGAAAAACAATAAAGAATATGTGGCTCTCTAAAAGACGCAGCCCCGTAAGTTAATTATTATTAACCCTTTTGCTTTTAAAGTCTCCAATCATATCCATTCATCTCCATCTTAAGGACCCATACCATTAATCAATCCACTTTCATTTTTGCAAAATATTATCTTTAGATTGTTGGAAATCCAGTCTTCAAAATGATGAAAGTGATGGGATCATCTCTTCATAATCTGGAAATGAAAGAAACCATTCGAGTCGCGTTAGGAGAACGCTTTCCTAAAGACAGTATTTGTCCCCACCAGAAGGTGTGCACCGGGTTACAGCAAATCTGTCTTCAAGATAAATCGAATCCGAACTCTAGGTTCTTTTTGTTTACATTTGCATAAACGAAGACAGACAAAATATCCGCTAGGCAAATTTAGAACCAAGAACTGATACTCTATTTTGAGATATAACAGAATATCAGTTTTCCATTTCTAAGAGGAGAATGTGTAGAGAGAAAGAGAGTAATTCTGTATGGTCCATCGAATGACTTTACAAATGGTCTATTTATAGACTTATAAGTACCCTTGTGTGAAAGGTTGTGTCTCTAGTAAACAACCATAAGGAATGGTCATGTCTTTTGAAGACACCAGTTAGAAAATATCATGCCTATTAGTACGCACCCTTTAAACAATTAGTTAGGAAGGATCATGCCTCTTTGAGGCACCCCATATTTCACATCCCTTTCTAACAATCACATCTTTTCCAAATGAATACACCAGAATTCAATGGGGGTTACAACCATTTATATAAAGTCACAACTCATGTGAAAAGGTGTAGCAACCTTTCACAAAATTCTCACTCAATACCTTTCCAAAAATTCCAAACTAAAATTCAATTTTATTTTGAAAAACTCTAACAGAATTGCCCTAAAATTGGGTTGATCGAGCTCCCCTCCATACCTAATTCCTCTGTACTGAAAATTCACTTAAATTTGTAAGTAAGTAGATAAATAGCACAACAAAATAAAATCAACCAAGCCTAATTATCTTTCAGCTGAAATAAATACCTTTATTTTATATAGAGCTTTGTATATATTCCCCCGTGTCCGGTTAGTTGTTGGATTCTTTTGCGGATTTCAAGTTAATAAGGGAATAAAATCAATGCATTTCTTAGCACTTTATTTTTCATTTATCTTCAAATCATAACGGTTACATTCAATATTTTGGCTTGTGAACAAAGAGTCATTCCATAAATATTGCAAAGATAGGGTAAATCAATAAATATCTCAAATATGTGAGATATTTCCTTTCATCGATATCTGTTACATTCAATTTTGTGCAGGTTGAGGTGTATAAGATTTAACTGGAAATTTGGTTTCACAAATTGGACAACGAGCTATTATGGTAAGGGATACCACATGTGAGTGAGTTCTATTTTAACCTTTTTTAAAACTTTAGTTAACACTATAAAAACATCTTAAAATGTCAAACCTCTAAACACTCATTTTGGTCAAAGTTTTGACAATTGTTGTCGTATAACACCCCGGCCGGATACATATTTTTTTTGAAAAGATAAATAGAGATGCTCTCACCGTACCTTTTACGAGATTCATGGAAATTGTGTTTTTGAATTCATATTGGTCATACCTATGTTACTAGGGAAGCTGTACTATCCTAGCAAATTACGATTTGGTACAAACTGAACGTTCCAAAATATGGTATACCCTATCATTCCAAAACTGTAAATTTAGCAATCACCTTAGTACTCCTCAAAATGTCAACTTATTATGGTCCAAATAGAGAGAAAATGAAATTTTGGTGGGTAGAAATTGCAAAAAGTTCATCGTTATGCTCCTAGAAATGTGTTTTGTATGAATAATTTGACACACAATATTTAGTTTCACTAGATTTTTAACACTTGAAAGAGTAAGTTCTAGTTTGTTATTTATAGAAGCCTACCCCTAACGTACCACAATTCAAGCATGTGGCGTATTACGTTCCCGTTTGTTTGCACCATATATTCACCGTCTGTCAATGATCGACCGAAAGGTGGCAATTATGAAAATGCTTCCTATTTTATTATTTCGTATTAATAATATAACTAGTTTTTATTTGTTTGTATTTTAATAAAGTGCAGGACACTTGACATATTCCTACACATTTGGAAGTTAAAAAGACACTTGTCATTGTCCTATACACCTTGAAGTTGAAGAGAAGTTATTTGGAAACTTGGAAGCAAATTAGAAGAACGGACAGTAGTAGGAAGTTAGGAAGTTATTTCCTATACATTTGTTGTTTCCTATAAATAGCTACTTTTGACTTCATTGTAATCTCTCCAACAAATCAAAGTCTTAACTTTGTTATTAATTTTTGTCTTACCAACCAATTCGGGTTATAATTAGGAGTAGGAGTAGGATTTACTTAATTTCCCTACTTTCAATGAGGATCCTTCCTTCTTGATTGTAATTCTACCTTGGAAAAATAACAAAGTCCATTTGTTATTTTTTCTTTCGCTCCACCCCACTTCACTAAACCATCAATCCATTCCGTCCAATCGATGGGTCGATTCCGTTCTTAAAGATTGGCGGGTGACGATCTTCTTTACAAGTCGATTCATCACTAATCTCGCATTTGACTCGACCGCCATTTCTCTCCGGTGAAGTCCTGAAACACGGCATGGATCTACGGATCCATCTTGTGTCTGTTTAAGAGAAATTTTAGGCATCTAACCCAATGACGCAGGAAAAAAGAAGTAAAACTCCACCTTTCAATTTATTGAGTGTATACATTTTTTTGATAAGATTTGTTTACATACTTTGCTTGAGCTAAATGTGTATTGAAGCCAATTATTCAAACGATATGGACTAGAAGTGGCGTTCCAGTGGTAAGAAGAATACCAAATCCCAACTCAAGAGAGCAAACCCAAGGTTACATAATAGGCCTATTTTAGAGAAGGCGAGAGCAAGAACGGGAGGATTGAGATTGGAAGTGTAGATCGAGCGAGAGATTGAGAACGGAGCAAAGAGTCTTACTAGAAGATTACTTGACCTAGGGCTGCAGTGAGGGGATACAGGACTCGAGGTCCATTTCCTTTTTTTATTAACTTGAGAAGATGATACAACAAATTAATTCTAATTGTCCAATCCCACCAATCACGGGCTCCCAAACCCCTAATGAAGTTGGCAACGAACCAACAAACCCAATGAAAGAGATAACCAAAACACAACTTGTCTGAAAAACGTACGACACGGCATGATCACCAAGAAAAGGGACACGACAATCATCCAAAATGTTTCACGTTGGAACTGCATGCAACAATGTTTGGGCTTCAACCAAATATTCCAATACAAGGGGTCCACTCCTCTCTGTAGACTTGTTGAATTGTGTGAACTGTCAAGGTAATATGAGTCCCACAACCCCACTATAAAAGAACATCAAAGGCAGCAAGCTTTCTCATCCAATATTTGGTAACTAGCGTTGTCTATATACATACATCATGGAGTACTCATGCTTGTATCTTCGCATTTACCTGATCTTGTGTTGCTTCAATCTTATCATATTAACTTACTCTTCCTCTTCTACGCAGCCATTATGCCACGAAAATGAGAGCAAAGCCTTGCTGCAGTTCAAGCATAATTTCGTCATCGACAAATCTGCTTCTGTTGACCCTTCTGCTTATCCCAAACTTGAATCATGGAAGCTACTTGATGGAAAGAGCAATGGTTGCTGCTCATGGGACGGTGTCAAGTGTGACCAAGACACCGGTCATGTGACCGGCCTCGACCTTAGTAGTAGCTTTCTCCATGGTTCTATCAACTCCAACAGCAGTCTATTCACCCTTGTCCACCTTCGTAGCCTAAACCTTGCCGATAATGAGTTTAATTGCTCCGAAATACCATCCAGAATTGGACAACTTTCGAGGCTGACAAGTCTCAATCTATCGAACTCTGGATTTTTCGGTCAGATTCCTTCAAAAATCTCATGTCTTTCTAGATTGGTTATCCTTGATCTGTCTACGAAATATGTTGATATTGATTTTGAAAGTCTTTTGAAACTCCAGAAACCCAGTCTAAGAGGTCTAGTTCAAAACCTAACCAACCTGAAAGTCCTTGACCTTTCTATGGTGAACATATCTTCTTCCGTGCCAAGTGTTTTGTCAAATATATCATCTTTAACAACTCTTCGTCTTCCAGGATGTTCGTTGTATGGTGAATTTCCAAAGGACATTTTTCGTCTACCAAAACTGCAGATCCTTAATGTAGATTCGAACGAAAATCTCACTGGCTCACTACCTGAATTTCAAAGTAGTAGTCGCCTTAAGGAATTGATATTCTCGGGCACGGGATTCTCTGGTAAGCTCCCAGATTCAATTGGTAGACTTGAATCCTTACGTTTTTTGGGATTGGGTCAAACTAGTTTATCTGGGACGCTTCCATCTTCACTTGGCAATCTAACCCGGCTCACTTTCCTCTACCTTTACGATTGCAAGTTTAGTGGCCAGATTCCTTCATCATTGGCAAACCTATCACAACTAACTAAGTTTGGAATTGGCGAAAACAACTTTGATGTAGGACTACTTCCTTTACCGCCAGGGAAGCTACTCAAACTCACTCACTTGTATGCACCCAAAATGAATTTAGAAGGTGAGTTCCCCTTGTCGCTTGCAAACCGGACCCAACTTTCCTATTTAGTCATTAACCAAAATAACCTGGTAGGTAAAATCCCATCCTGGTTCATGAACCTCACGCAATTAACAACGGCAGAAATTG
Source organism: Rhododendron kiyosumense (assembly GCA_019656275.1). Taxonomy (NCBI): domain Eukaryota; kingdom Viridiplantae; phylum Streptophyta; class Magnoliopsida; order Ericales; family Ericaceae; genus Rhododendron; species Rhododendron kiyosumense. Next base: position 17,794 of record BPLS01031213.1, read on the forward strand.
CAGAAAACCACTTCCATGGCACAATTCCTAGCTCAATCACTCAACTCAAGCGTCTTGATATTTTGAATCTTTTTGGTAATAGCTTCACTGGTATAGTTGAGCTAGACATGTTTATAAAACTCCCAAACCTGGTCACATTGCAATTAGGGCAAAACAAACTAACAGTGCAAAACAAGAACAGTACCAATGGTACCTTTCCAAAGCTTGCTACTCTAGGATTGGGGTCATGCAACTTAGTCGAGTTCCCTAGCATTCTAAGATTTCAAGATGAATTGCAGTCGTTAATTATTAACGATAACAAAATTCGAGGCGAAATACCAACATGGGTATGGAACTCAAGTAAAGAAACGATGAAAATTGTCGAATTCAGACGGAACTTTCTGACAGGCTTCGAGCAACACCCGACTGTCATCCCATGGCGTTTTGTAACATATTTCAACCTCGGCTCTAACAGGCTTCAAGGATCACTTCCCATTCCACCACCAAGCACTGTTATTTATGATGTCCGCAACAACGCATTGACGGGAGCGATTCCCCCATTTATGTGCCACAAGAATTCTTTTCGTGTGGTTGATTTGTCTAACAACAATTTAAATGGCACAATACCTCCATGTTTGGCCAGTTCAAGCGAGGATCTTCTCATGTTGAATCTAAGCGGCAATAGTTTCCACGGAAGTATTCCTTCAACATTCACAATGAATTGCCAACTGTTGATGATAGATTTAGGTCGAAACCAACTACAAGGGCGGGTGCCAAGATCATTGGCAGATTGTGTAATGCTGGAGTGTCTCGTTATTCAAAATAATCAGATTGAGGATACTTTCCCCTCTTGGTTGGGAGCTCTTCCTAAGTTAGAGCTTCTTTCTTTGGGATCAAACAAATTCCATGGTGACATTGGGTACCCCCAAAACAATTCAATGTTTCCAAAGTTGCGGATAATTGACCTCTCTTTCAATGGCTTTTCAGGTAATTTGCCAATAGAATACATTCGTAACTGGAATGGAATGATAAAGATCAACAAAGAGAACTTGACATATATGCATGCAAATTCAATCTTTCACTTCCAGGTGCGTGCCGGTCCAACAACTCATCTGGCACAATCCTTGTCATGGGTGTTGCGTTACCATTACTCAATAATAGTGGTCAGCAAAGGAGCACACAGATTATATGAGAGGATTCAAAGTGCCTTGGTGGTTGTTGATCTCTCAAACAACAAATTCATTGGGGATATCCCAGAATCCTTTGGAAGTCTCATTGGGCTTCAGTTGCTAAACATTTCCAATAACAAACTTACAGGTGCTATCCCATCATCGTTGGCAAAATTGACAGCATTGGAATCGTTGGACCTATCTCAAAACCTGCTCTCAGGTCACATCCCCTTGCAACTGACCCAACTCACTTTCCTTTCAATCTTAAATGTTTCTCATAATCGACTCACTGGCCCTATACCTCGAGGGAAACAATTTGATACATTCGACAATAGTTCGTATGATGGGAATTTGGGATTGTGTGGTGTCCCATTGTTGAAGTCATGCAGAAATCCAATGACCTCACCACCACCTCCGCCTATATTTCGAGGTCGCGATCTTGAGTTTTCGAGAGGTATTTATTGGATGGTCATAGCCTTGGGATATGGAAGTGGGCTAGTAGTTGGGTTGGTTATTGGGACAACTCTGACGAGGAGGTATCACGAATGGTTTGTCGACACCTTTGGGAGGGGGAAGAAATTTCAGAAGAAGAAGAAAAGCAAGGGCCGAAGAACCTAAGTAAGCAAGCAACATCCATTCTCTCACTTTGTTTTACTCATCTTTTTCGTGCTATTAGCTTTTGTGAAGTGATTATTATATGTTCCATCATTTGCGAACTTTCTAACTTCACTTCGGTTTGGAAATTGGTTTTGCAGTTGTTGGCAATGAAATTGTGGGTTCTTTCTTCAGTACTACTTTTGTGCTTGTGCTCCCATCTTGGTTAGAGGTTAACGTTAAATAAAAGGGTCAGGTGTTAAGGATATGCAGGTTTTTGCAGCGGAATACTAGCGGTGTTGTCATGTTTCTAGAGTGGACAAGAGAGATCTTTCTGGAGCTTTTGTTCTTGCTCGTTCTGTTGCTACAAGCAGTGTTAACATGTATTTCTTCATATTGCAGTTTCGTCTTTCTATTACTTGTCGTCTTGTTGCTTATCACTTATGTCTGATTGTATATGTGGTAACTGGTCTTAGATGATTAGTATGTAATGTTGAACTTCTGTGCTCCCAAAACCTCTAGAAATTTTCTCTAGTTGCCCTTGGACTTGAGTACTTGTGTGCTCCCAAAACCTATAAGATTACTGTTTCGTTTTTGGTTCATAACATAGATACGCAGATAGGCTACTACTATCCGTATCCGTTTATGTTAGGAATATTACTGTTATTCGAACCTTCTTATTGGTACAATCTGAGAGGATTCACCACAACTATGTGGGGACTAAAATGAAGGTCTCGCCATATGGTAAAAATTTTGAATAGTATGTGTAGTCTGACAAAGCGTCAAGAGAGACTTGAACCCAAATACTCAGCCATGAACACGAAGTACTTTCCCATTGAGCAAAGCATTGGCTCTTTTTTCTGTTATGTTGAGCATTTTTCTTCTCTAAGTTAAACGTTAAATTTTTTTTTTAAAGCCTACAAGGACTAACACCTGGATTCAATGGTTCTTCTAAATCTAAGAGGGGCCTTCTACGTAAAACAAAGCTAAACGACTCTAGAAAATCTATATAAAATACTGCTTCATGTATTAATTTAGTTTCCGTCATGAAAAATTTCTCAAATAGAATATTTAAGAGATAAATCCATGAAAGACATCAATTCTAAACGGAACCGGTAACATATCAACCCATGTATCTTCATTTCTATTTTGCTTTTCCTATTTCCCCCAAACCGGCAACACATCAACCCATGGATATGCAGGTTTTTGCAGTGGAATACCATCAGTGTCGTCAGGTTTCTACAGTGCACAAGAAAGATCTTCTTGGAGATTTTGTTCTTGCTGGTTTTGTTGCTACAATAAGTGATAACATGCATGTAGTTCTTCGTGATGTTCCAGTTATGTCTTTCTATTACTCTGATTGTATATGTGGTATGTATCTGGTCTTAGATGATTAGTATATATGGACTGTTGCACTTGTCTGCTTTTCCTATTTCCCCCAAACTGAATCAAATAACATTCAGGAACCAAGCCCGGCCACTAACCCCCATAGTTTCAACAGATGCTTTAACACCTCAGATTTGTTGTTGGACCTCTGGGTTGTTATATCACCATCTGCTAAGGCCTTCCAGCTGTTGCTATCTTCTCACAAAACTCGAATAATACAAAAATCAGATTTCTTTCCCATTAATATCGACCCATTGAAAGTAATAAGAACCGTGTTGGTCGATGAGGCAAGGTAAACAGAACAAACTCCTATTTGCCATCTGGGTTTTGATTCGAGTGTGTGTTGGTCTGGTTGTACACATGAATCTCATTACGTTGTTTGTTGTGTCTCTTCACTGCAGACAATCACAAAAACTGTTGTAGTTGAGCCTCACAAGGATGAGAAGGATATCGCTGCATTGGGTGGTGGCACGTAGGGGCGGCAATGGATTATTGAGGATTCTAGCCGATCATTCTCTTGTCTGACCAGACTAACGATATTTGCCACAAATGAAATAAATTTTTTTGGTTCTAGCCTATGTAGGGTATCGTTCCTGGCGCGTAGAGTAAAATAGTGAATAGAATCATGTTGAGAGGTCATTCTGTCGAATGTAGCGATAATTTTGAGGTCATATAATGTAGTGAAAATCATAGGCTTTTAAGGGCTTATCTGGTTAACCAGATTCGAATATCTAGTTTATGGAACCTATTTCCCGTCGTTGAATGAGAAAATTGTTGAAAATATTTAATGGATATTAAATATAAATATTGGTGAACGGTTTTAATCCAAGAGGCGTGACTATTCAAGTTAAATGAATAGACATGAACATTGGATTTAAGCACAAAAAGGTTTGTCTATTCAGGTTAAATGAATAGACATTACCAGACCAAAAGGTGCAACCATTGGGGTGAAATGAATAGACATAACTATTGCATTTAATCAAAGAGGTGTAATATTTGGCTAATGGTCACGATCTATGCCTTTAAAAGGCAACTGGTTCTACCAATTGAAAGGATGATGAAAATCAGAATCATTCTGATTGTTATTTCTCTCTAGAATTGTCTCTTACATTTGTTCTTGACGGGCTCGCAAGATCCAAAGGTGTTCGGGTCTCTCTTCATTTGTGCATAACGCAGTTAGACAATAGTTGGAGACTGGGCTTCATTTTATTTTGGAGGCGGCTTCGCTGTAACCCAGTGCATACCAGATTCTCTCAAATTGGTGGGGGCAAATATCGTCTTAAGGACAGCGACACAGTAACGTGACTTGAAGCATCTCTGTTTATCCACTTTCATCGGCTATGACAACTTTTGCACCAATAAAAATTGGAGGGTTGAGAATATTTCCTATTTACGTTTGTGCCTTGCTAACAAAATGCACTCTGATTTCGATCTGTCATCGTAATAATGTTCACAATATGTATGACTCTTGGTTAGGCATGTCAACCCCCAGGGTGGGGCGGGTTTTGCCGTACCCAATCTGAAAAGTATCACAACGCCCTAAACCGAACCTGACCGGGTAATTCCTGAGGGCCTCACAAAACAATGATTTAGAAAAAGAACAGTATTACACCACTAGAGCACCAATGCTTTAACTTAGTAAGAAATCTAAAACGGGTTTCGATAAGCTCGACGATGCTCTTTGTTTGTTCCACAGTATTATCTTACCAAGGCCTCTTCCCTTGTCCCTTGCTTCTATAGGGTCTGCATATGGCTCGTCTGTCTTCAGTATTATGTAGGGTAGCTTAGCTTTCTTCTTCCTTAGATCCTTGTTATTACGCTTACGCCACAATGGTGTTCATGTTGTATAAACTATTTCAAACATTTTTGTAATGATGGGTATGGTGGCTCTGCCTTCTTGAGCAGCCAGTTCTGTGTTCTCATTTTTCCCATTTCGGGAATATTCTCCAATACGTTTGTTCGTTTAATATGGATTTGTGATGCTCGGGCTTTTACCATTTTCATCTTGTTCTTGATGTTTTCTGCTGCTGTTTTAGCTTGCTGTTGCTATTCATGTCGAGATGTTGGATAATTTGGTTGGAGTGCAGTTGCATGGTATTGGAAGAAACGTTTGAACTTGTGGATTCTCTATGGAATAAGGTGTGTGATTTGTCACCGGCACTTCGGTCTCTCCTCCCTTTAATGAGATTCAAATGTATTTAGAGCCTTCATTTGTTTGCTTTATTCATTTCTTATTTTCTGCTGTGGACTTCTTCTACTCCTTGTCGTAGACTTCTGTGCTTTCTTTCAATATAATTCCCTTTTTATTGCTGAAAGAAAGAGGCCATAGCCATCTATTAGAAGCTAATCAGAAGAAGATCTTTCAAAACCTTACAGTAAGACTGATGTTTACTTGTTTCAATGTAAAGATAAAAGATTATACTTTAGTGCTATAGTGAAAGAATATCAGAAGCGTGATAAACGTTCTTTAATATGTTTGCAGCTAAGGGTTGATGACCTGATCTGGGGTTGATGTATTTATCAAAAAAAAAATTCTTGGGTTGAACTGGGGATTGTGTTAGAAGGATCCACTGTTATTTTGACCCTTGACTGCTCAAGAATTTGGGTTGATGATAACTGTTCTGTTTCAGGTGTCCCTGTAATAGAGTTTGAAGTTGGTTGATCTGTCCCTTACGACATTGATTTGGTTTCTTACAACAGCGTTCAAGTTTGTGTTTGATGAGAGAGGCATTGAGAATGTCATGCCTGAAATTGAATGACAATCGATGGCTTACCTCCAATCGATGGCTTTTTTGAGGCTTCTGATTGTCGTGTGAATACCACTGCGTGTCTGCGTCAGCCTTACCTCCTATACTTCGATGCGTAATAACTGCCCCGTGGCATCCATAATGCTGGTTATAAGTATGACTAAAAAAAAAAGGAATAGGAAGACAAATCTCTCTTGATTATATCGTACTTTGGATGTCCATTTAACTTAAATGCTCATCAAATTTTAAAAAAATGAGCGACTCTAGTCATAAAGATGACATCTCAGAAAGACTCCATAAATAACATCACAACCTTGTAGTGCATTTCTTGCACTGCATCTTGCATGGACATGTGGACTCCAAGCCCTTTTAATACTCACAAAAAAATTTGTTGCTCCAAGAGTACCGCCACATAGTGTCCCACACACTTGTGTAGAGCCCAGAACAAATGGTGGTGGTGGGAGGTGGTGCGCTAAGACTACTGAATTAATACCTCCCTTCATTCAAAAACAATTGGCAGATGGAAATATTATGACTGGTTATGTTTCGTCTTTACTGAACTAGTTAGTTGTTAACATCACACTAATAAACCGATGGACCTTGGAACCCAGGCAGATAAATGTCACCGTTGAAGTTTCTACTTTCTGACCTGGGTAGGTTGTATTGTACTTCCTCCATTCCAATCTGTTTGTTCAATTTGGGGGATACAACTTTTTTAAAGAACAATCATTGCACCTGCTCAACTTTTTTCAAATGGCAAGGTACAATAAAGGAATTTTGTAGCTTTTGATCTCTTAATCTTCCAAAGTAGGAAAAGTTTTTGCGTGCAAATAGGGTACGGGACTCGTGGTACCCAGTGCTCATTCGAGCCATCTGAACATGTTTTGAATAGCTAGGATTTGAGAGTGAGAGAACGAAGAGAGAGAGTGTTTGGCTGACAAGGAGAGTTTTGGACGGCTTGGATGCGCACCAGGTACCACGTGTCCCATACCATATTTGCATCCAAAAACTTCTCCCAAAGTAAACAAATATTTCGAGACAAATAAAAGTCAAAAAATAGACAAACAAATGGGGACGGAAGGGGTATCATATATGAAGACGTCAATATAAGATGAATAAGAAGGAATTAACCCAACTACCTTACTGATCCACATAGTGTAATTCCCCCATGGTGAACGTTCATTTGGTTATGGCGGCCGTTGTGGTGGTGCTTCTTGTTTCTCTCTCCTCTGCTTCTGCTCCTGCTCCTGCTCCTGCTTCTACTTCTGCTTCTGCTATTAGTACCAAACAACAAAAACAATCCCTGAGGTTCAGCGAAAAGGGGGAGTTCAGGATATTGCAGGTAGCGGATATGCACTATGCGGACGGAAAGACTACTCCGTGTAAGGACGTGTTGAAGCAGCAGTTTGCAGGTTGCTCCGACCTCAATACCACCGCCTTCCTCCGCCGCATAATTGCTGCCGTCAAACCTCACCTCATCGTTTTCACTGGTGCGCATCACCCCACCACCACCACGCCCCCCGCCCCGCGCACCCCCCCCCCCCCAAGTCCACAGTCCACACCTTTAGCGGATTTCACATTTACTCCTCTTTTCTACTTCCCTCATTCCGTGAAATGATAAATGATAAGTACACACCTACCAACCACATCCCTCTCACATATGTGAGAGGGGTGTTGTTGGGGTGTGTGTTTGTAGCATTCCGTGAGATTGTATTTGAATATGATTTGACTGTTCATTCAATTTCCTAGAATTGAAAACCAGAATTGTCATGGTGTTAGTGCAATCGATAATTAGTCCAAGAAGCAAAACTCTAAAAAACTGCACAAATAAGTTGCACACACAGTTTACCCAAACACTCAAAAGGGTGGGCAGTGTGTGTGGCCCTCACATTCCAATATGGGTATTTGTGTAAGATTTTGTAGAAAAATTCATCCCAAAAACTATCAACATGAATGGTGATGTACTTAATGCATATAAAATATTAGAGGGAAAAAAAATCTATTTTGCAAAATTCTGATGATGCAATTGGAGCATGTTAAAGATATGATTTATGGCTTGGATCCGGAACATGGAGTAACTCATTTCCTATAAAAAAAATAAAAATTTTGGAAGTGTAACTCATTTCCTTCAGTTACCTGACATGACTGTATTCTTCACCTATAAACATAAGGTTATTGCAGGGGACAACCATCTTGAGCTTACATACTTGAAGAAATGTTCCTAATCTTGTGTATGCCTAAGTTTAACGCGTGCTCTCCATTCGGTTATTGCAGGGGACAACATCTTTGGATTTGATGCAAAAGATGCAACATACTCCCTGAATGCTGCGTTTTCCCCTGCAGTTTCATCCAACATCCCTTGGGCTGCTGTTTTGGGAAACCGTGACCAAGAATCTATGCTTTCGAGGGCAGGGGTCATGAAACATATTGTTGGTATGAAGCACACCTTGTCTCAGTTTAATCCTCCTGAGGTTGACAATATTGATGGTTTCGGGAACTATAATCTGGAAGTCCGTGGGGTTGAGGGTTCAGCTTTTGAAAATAAATCAGTTCTCAATCTCTATTTCCTTGACAGTGGTGATTACTCAACGGTTCCCTCCATCCCTGGTTATGGCTGGATCAAACTCTCACAACAGCTTTGGTTCCAAAACACTTCCAAGAAGCTTCAGGTAACAACCTCGCAGCTGCTTTTATGTTGCTTTATTCAACATATTTTGCGCTTTGGGTTGCTCAAAGTTTGGGTGAAATTTGTCCTCAAAGTGTAAGCTCAAGGTCCAAGGATCAGTATTCCGTGTTGGTATGCTGTTTTGGTTAGCTAGGTAGAGGAAAGCTCAAGGATCTGGCTCAGTATTTTGTTTTGGTAAGCTGTTTTTGCTCAGTTTGCGACGTTTGTTTTTTGCTCGGCCATTTTGCGACATTTCGGTAAAGTTTTGAAAACGTTGCGTGGTCGAACTTAAAATAATTTTGACTTTTTTAAGAGAAAACTATTATGATTCTAAAGAAATTTTGAAACTTGGATAGGGCGGTCCCTTGGGCTGTTCTGCCCTTAGTCGTTGTCCCTCCATCCCTCTCTTTGTGTTCATTGTCAGCGTCACAATGCCACCATGGGAATCTAACCTATTATGCGAAATTATGCCAACCAAACTTCAAAGTTAGTATATCCCTCGATCATCATCATTCTTTGACTTCTTTTATCATGTCCTTGATGCAGAGAGCATACAAGAACAAGCCCGAGGCTCAGGAGGCACCTGCGCCAGGGCTTGCATACTTCCACATTCCATTGCCTGAATTCGTAATCTTTGACTCGTCAAACTTTACCGGTGTTAAGCAAGAGGGCATTAGCTCTGCTTCAGTAAACTCTGGCTTCTTCACAACGATGGTGGAAGCCGGCGATGTGAAGGCCGTTTTCGTTGGCCACGGTCATATCAATGACTTCTGTGGTGAGCTAACCGGCATTCATCTTTGTTATGGTGGCGGATTCGGATACCACGCTTATGGAAAGGCTGGGTGGGACAGGAGGGCAAGGGTGGTTGCAGCGTCTTTGGAGAAAACTGAGAAGGGAGGTTGGGGAGGCGTCAAGTCCATCAAAACAAGGAAGCACCTAGATAATCAACTGCTCACTGCTGTTGATGTTCAGGTGCTTTGGAGTCATTAATTAACCTGGATTTGCACTCTTCTAATTAATACGAATAAACCAAAAAAAAATCTTGATATTTGTGAATGAGTTGATTGTCTTATAGGGACTCTTAAAATATATTTTAAATAAATTGAATGGATCTGATCATTTAAGTGGAACTCCAAGTTGAATCCCATACAATATGGGAATTCCCTCTCGAATACTAAATCCCACCTAGTCACATTTCTAAGCACAAATTTGTATTGGGAAGCTGAAAGGGTGAGAAAAGTTTATTGAAGAATCTGTTTAGTTGGAAATTGAAGTTGGATCGAGCCCAAACTTGATTCATTGCGCAAAACAAGGCATGATTTAATTGAACTATCGCTAGCGGACACTGCGTTCTTGTCCTCGATTAATGGGTCCATTGGATCGCATACGGACTGAAGGCAAGTTCTTAACCGTTTGGTAAATCCACTAGTATTTCTTTTTAAACTTGTTATGCAGCCCAATTGACTTTACTAGTTCGAGGAACTAATCATACTTTAGTCGCCAAGATCCATATGGACTAGCCAAACATAGGAATCGATAACACGTTGATGGGTCAAACCTCAAATCGATGGTTTTTTGAGACTTATTGTCATGTGAATATCACCGCGTGTCTATGACAGCCTTTCCTATACTTCAATGCGTAATATAGGATTGCTCCATGGCATCCATAATGGTGGATCCGAATCTAGTTTTTCCACAGTAAAGTAAATCAACTCCAATGCAGAGGCTAAACCACCTCAAAATCTACAAGAACCAATTAACAAGAAATTGCATTGGAAACAAATGCGCGATTATTCTTCCTCATTGGCTATCGTAATCGCATCGGATTGAAAATTTCATTGTGGATCTAAATCTTGTCTCCCATATAGTGTGGAATTTATGCACGCAGTTTTATTTCAAAACTTTCATCCGCAAATATTTTGTTCACTTAATTGATGCAAGTTTTAGGCTATGTTTGGTAACACTGCCACTTTTCTGCTTTCTATTTTCTGTTTTCTAAAATCAATTTCTACTTTTCCTAAAAAAAAGTGAAAGCAGAAAATATGTTTGTGTCAACTTGTTTTCAAAAAAAAAAAATGAACTATGAATCAAAAAAGTGATCAAACAAGATCGAGAGAACGCGAGATCGAGAGAGAGAGAGAAGATCAATCGAGAGAGAGAGAGACCTTTTCAGCCGCTTGAAACCAGTGGGATTGAGAGATTGATGGATCTGGGGAAGACTCAAATGAGATAAGGAGAAGTCGACTGAGATACAAGGAGAAGTGGAGCGCTTATTCCAGGATTTGGCAGCCGGTTTTTATTTTTACAAAAAGTGAAAGTAGACTTTTGGTACTTTCTCAATTTTCAAAAATTTAGAAAACTCGTTTTAATTTTTAAAAATAAAAATAGACAACCAAACAAACTTTTGGTTCTAAATTTTGAAAATTTTGAAAATGAAAACAGAAAACAGGAAATGAAATGGTTACCAAACAAAGCCTTAGTGTTTTAATTACTTCTAAATAGGTGTTTCCAAGTCAGACAAAGGAAAAATGTGAGAACCATTTCCAACTAATCCCAGGTAATGCTGTGGTATTGACACAATCAAACAATCACCAGAGGAATTTTCTTGCTTCTGTGGGAGAACTGTGGTTAAAAGATGAATCATATGCATGGACCTACCCACATAGCTCTAAGCTCATTTTCCCTCATTCTCATCAGCCAAACTTTCAAACTTAATGGGAAAAAAGCCATCAATTTCTTCTTCTTCTTCAAATCCCTCCGGAAGAGCGAAACCAAGTTTTTCTTCACCGAATTCCTCCGGCTTGGAGAAAGCAGAAGCTCCTTTTCCCTCATTCTCAACAGCCAAACTTTCAAACTTGCTGGGAAAAAATCCATCAATTCTTTCTTCTTCGAATTCCTCCGGAAGAGGGAAACTGAGTTTTTCGAATTCCTCCAGCTTAGAGAGAGCAGCAAGGAATGGAAGACATGATTTTTGTATATCAGACAGAATGTTGCCAATCTCCAACGGGTTTTTTTGTTCGTCCTTGCCAAACGGAACGTGTTTCAACCGCTGCCCGGTCATCTTTTCAGCTTCGCAAACCATGTTGATGAATTCCTTACGGTTTAGAGAGTTGTTCATCCATTTGAATAAATCGTTGAAGAACTTCTTGATTTTGGATGCTACCCAGGTAAATGCTTCTTTCAGCTTTCGGAAACAAGAATCGATCCCCTGGGATGTTAGGGACGCCAGCCAACTCAATCCTTCTTGCACCTTATCGAAAGCAAAACCTACAATATTTCCCATCTGGGCTGAGCTCTAGTGTTGATTTGAAGTGATTGGTCCTCTCTGTATATTCTCTTTATATACACAAAAAATAAGATAGGGACAGAGGAGATGGAAAGTCCAGGAATGTGGAAAGGTGAATCTATTAGTCAGGACTCAGGAGATTCCTAGAGGCAACAATTTATGTTGTTGGTACGAAAACGAGACTCGTGCTCGGATTTCTAAGCACAAAATTTTATTGAGAAACTGAAAAGGTAAAAGAAAAAGCTTTCGGTAAACACACTAAAATTGATGAGCATTTCCTGCTCGGATTTCTAAGCACAAAATTTTATTAAGAAATTGAAAAGGTCAAAAAAAAAAAAAAAATTGCTTTCCGTAAACAAACTAAAATTGATGAGCATTTCCTTATACTTCACGCATACAGCACGAAAGTGTCCCGTGGACTCCATTTTTGTGGATTCGGATCCGAATACTAGGTGTGGGGGGTCTATTTTTACCAGAAGTGAAGTGATAAATCTGGGACAGACTGGTGATGATTTTTATACAAAAACTTGAGCTGACAAACCCGGATCCGTTGAAAAGATTGGTACAGAAGAAAAGGAATTCCTTCAAAATCTGGGAAAATACCCAATAAGATTGGCAGGGTTATGTGGAAGCGAGCCGCGCTAGCCTATTACAGTACGTTTTTCAGCAGCAATCGTACTGTTGCAAGCGTTATGTTACAAGTCTTTCACGTCATGTGGATCATTACAATGCTCGCTGAACGGTTCAAGTAGAAGTGAATAGGTAAGAAGTAGAAACCCACCATATCCAAGGACCTCTTAAGAGTAACTGAGATGAAACGGCTAAATCAACTCCAATGCGATAGTTAAACCACCTCAGTACATTTACAAGAAACAATTGTATGAATTGCATTGCTAACAAATGTGTGATCATTCTCCGACACTGTTCAGGGAATCGCATCAGGTTGAAAAAATTCTCGTTTGTCTAAATCTCGTTCTTCCTGAGTCGTTGACACAGAGCCAATGACTAGTTACCAGTTGTTTCACATGGTAACAATCCGATCAAGTAATGGAAGAATGCTCAAGGTGCTCATTTTGATCTTTTCAATCACAAAATAATCCGATTCCATCGCACAACAAGTGCAGTATAATGTTAAAAAACTATCTCTGACTTTCTTGTTCTTTGGACTCCATCTCCTTTACACTGTCTACAACGCCTTGTATCTTCTTCGCGAGACTCTGATTGTGATCTTCAATGTGCTCAAAAATCATCTCTAGATGTCTTTTATATGTTGCTGTTCTTTTTCTCTCAATGGCCAGCTGTTGAGACAGTTCTCGAACTTTATCGTGTTCATTCTGGAAACCAACATGAACAAGGGAGTAAGAAAATAAGAAAATAGGCCAACAATAAGACTCACTGACCACCACACAGTTGAGGACAAAATCTGGTTTGAAATTTAAAAAGTCCCTTCTTAAGTTAAATACATCAGATTATGCTACTTTCACATCTTCACATAATATCGACAAATTAGGCCATCATTAAATTCTCTCTTCCGTTTTCCAATAAATTGGGGTGACTCCACTTGTATCGATTCGGTTTTTTGAAGGATAGAGTCAAGCCTTAAAAACATCGTGCCATGGAATCAAAGAGAATGAATCCCAAGGCAAATCCAAGCACAACCGATGCTAGCAACATTTGCAATGACAAATAGGTAGGTCATTCTCCTTGTGAATGAACTTACCACTAAGAAATGGTAACATATAGGGCCAATATGATGTCATTCTCACGAAAACTGATGCATGAAGACAAGAGAGACACTTTTTAATTCCACAGAACATATAAACTGGGTTTCAGAACATTACGAGGTAACAGGCTTGTCAAGTCATATAACAATCGTTTGCGAAAAATACACAGCCCAACTATCTTGTTGCAGGATGTTTGGAAGAAACAAGACAATATGAAAAGGAGCCTCAGACATCACACACACATATACATCTATGCAAGAAAAAACTTGATGAAATTATGCAGCAACAAGTCACAAGTACGCGAATCCACGGCAGCTAAAGTAAGAATGCCTATTCATGAACCATTAAACAAACACAAAAGACATCTTTTTGTTTCATCACTATAATGTATCTTCATGAAACCTGTCCACAATTCAAGTTAACTCAAGTTTTTAAATTACTAATGGTTAATGGCCATAATGAATCATTTCATACTAAGCCCTTGCAAATCATATTGGATCCAACATAGATTAATGTCTACAATTCATTATGAAATGATTTGCAAGGGCTTAGTTGTTTCACCCATGACCCAACCATCCAACATCAAACAAATTGGCAAAATGATTTGCACGTCTGGTGACCAGTTGCCCAATCAATGACTTTCATCGCCTTCTTTCTCTTTTGACAAGTACACAAAAATTTCAACACATGATATATTATGCAGCACGCTTTCACAAGGTGGCCAAACAAGAGCATAACCACACCTCTTTTCTTTTTTTCATTTATAGGCGAACATAACCATTAACCACACCTTGTTGATGGGAAAATCACCTTATTTTATCAGAAAATGTTTCATAGTTGTCATATTAGCAAGGTTCATATAAAGAAAACTCCAAAGGATGAGTAATGAAGAGCAGTAACTAACCGGATATTGTTCATAGATCAAGTCCCTTCGACCTTTGCCGGGACTCAAAGGATGAGTGTGCTCCTTTACTAACTTTGTAACAACCCATTTTCCAGAGCTTTCTTTTCTAACTAAAATCATTGCTTTGCAACCAACTCTTGTTTCAGACCTTTGTCGTACAATTTTTTCACGCTTGTCAGCCGTGCGAAAGCCCTCTCTATTACAAACGAGCGCTCGTCCTATTGTAGATCCATCGCGTCTTGAACGAGAGAGCTTGCTCACTCGAATAATGAAACCTACTCTTGTCGCATATGCGTTATAAAAGGCATGTGCTTCTGCTTCGGATTCAAACTCCTGGCCGATATAGGGCTCATCTACTGGAGTAGAACTATTTACAGCTTGGAGCTCCTCAACTGGAACCATTCCCCTAGCAGAAAGATCACAGGCCACAACAACAGAACATCCACCCATTCCATTTTCACTATAAGCCCTGCCTTCAACATCAATGGAGTTACCGAGCACCTCACCATTGACATCATCATCAACCTCAAAATCCACTGCAATACAAGTGATCACTAAATAGTTACTTACTCAATAGTTGATAATTTGGTTCTACATGTTTTCACACCAACTAGCTAAGGCAAACACATTCAAACTCCTAGAACTCAGAAATTTCCCACAACAGTAGCAAATGAATGGAGAATGGTCACATATAAAAATACACATTGGAGTATTTCATATCAACTGCCGATTTTACTTCTTTTTTTTTTGTTCGCAGGGGAAAAAGGGTGGAGGAGAGGATGACCGGCCATGGTAACCTCCCCTGGCCGTGAGTCCGTGACCATAGGAACTCCATACCCACGACAGGTCTCGTGAGGGATCAATCACCCATAGGTTTCTACCACCCACGGAGGGCTAGTGGATCACAACAATGGCGTCATCCGCACGCCTTGAACTTGTGACCTAGCCTAAACCACTTGGGAGCAAGCCATTTCTTGAGAATCGGCCAAATCAACAAACGCCCTTCGCACAAAGAACAATCAAGAAAAGAAACAAAAAAATGCAAGGCATAAACCTTTTTAGGTGATTCCCAACTATCTATAGTTGAATACATATGCAGCTCACACCGGTTTCCAACTTACCACACTGTATCAATCGAAGAGAGTAAAAGTTACATCAGCTGCGGTGTATTAGCAAGTACCTACGACATAAGATTTACCTAACTAATTACCGTAATACACTTATCAGGTCGAACCCCAGATAGGCAGCGAACCGCAACCCCAACGGAATCAGGTTTCACAAACCCAAGAATTTACCATTAGGCTAGGTGGTACATGATGCTGTAACTCACATTAAGGAAAAATTGAAGTAAAGGGCTGGAGATGGACGTGAAGTTAAGAAAAGATAAATTTTTCACACCCACCCCCATTATCAAGAGGAGATTATTCTTATATTCAAAACACAAGCAAAAAATAATAATAATAATAATTTGTAATACAAACAGCCCTAACCTATGATTTTATACCCGCAAGAAAGAAAAAGTCAAACAACTTTTGACACACGAATAGCCCAACCAATCTACAATTTTTGACCTAAAAGTTTCGAACTTCAGGGTTTCAATGCGTTCTGGAATACAATCAGAAAAACAAAACAGAAAATCCAATATACACCTAGTTGGGTTCTTTTTGTTTCGTGGGAAAATAACTCCCCCGATGTTTTTCGTTGAGAAATATAAGAAATCTATCTTCATCAATAGTCGGAAGGAGGGACAGAAACTTACTGAAAATTGGAAGTATTTGAACAATCCACCTCTCAAGAACACAGAGGAGAGAGAGAGAGAGAGGTGCGCGCCGATTATATGGGTCCAAGTTGAGCGTGAAAGTAGAGTGGGGAAATGGAAAAGTCAACTGCTTTGCTCTTTTGGGCCAACGGGCCTCTAGCCCAAAGCCACTTTCTCACTTATTTCACATAAAAGATGAGGGTTTTGATTTTTTATCCGGAGCGCAAATGTTCGGTGTGATAATTGATGCTCGTTGGCTTGCCCACACTTAACAGAACCCCTGCCTCATCTCCTTTTACAACTAGGCAAGATATTTACCGAGTGAAAAAAAAAAAAAACTATTTTGCTTTTTGAACCATGATTTTCGAAATCACGTAAAATATTATAAATTGGAAGATACGTATAATCCATTGAAAAATGGCACAAACTCCAAAAAAAATTATTAAATCCGGACAAAGGGAGTACTTTCTGGACAAATTTATGTCTATCTCGATTATTTGGGAGAATTAATATTATCGTCGATTGTAAGGCCTTAATAAAGTCATATGGATATTCGTGAACAGGAATTTCAAAACTGTACCTTCTCAACTCGAGCGGGTTCTTTGTAAGTCCTACCATATCTATTCTTATTGGAAAAATTGTAATTTCTATAAATCTCCCCTCCGTAAAATTAGTGCAGGCAACAATGACCGAGTGGAGGTGGTAAGTGAAATTACTCTCTTCTTTTTCCATGTTAAAAAAACATTAGAGCAGGTAGATGTCCTTCGGGTATGATGCAAATTTCTACACATTAATGCAAGGGTTAAAGGTTAACGAAAAAGTGTAGGAAAACGATTACCTACCCCTTGCTTCTGTTAGCATATTGATTAGATTTTTAACGAAGGGCAAAATTGAATGTGTGGTGTGCACGCGTGTGGGGGTTCCACACACCATGTAAGTGTGTGTGCAAATGTGTGTGTATGTTTATGTCGCGCCAACGTTGTTGGTTGAAGTAAAAGGGGCAAAATGGAGTTATGTTATAAGTACAAGGTCAAAGTGAAATTTATCCAAGGAGAACCCTTAACTCCCAATTGGCATCGGTTTATTGGCTCGGGCTACCAGTTCATGTCCGGTGTGCCTAAGATCCGGTCCTCTCAAGCGGGACGGGCTAAAATAATGATCTAAATTATTCATTTTTGTATAATTCATCGAGTAGAATATTAATGTCGAAAATCAATTTGATGAGAGTTTGTTTTTATACTTGAACGAATTGAGATGGGTAAAGGAAAAAATTTGTTGAAGTTTCAAACGATATTGGACTTCCCATTTTTTAGTTGCACGAACTCAATTCAATTTTTTACACAAACTAAAATCCGATTAAAAGACATGGATATTAGTTCTCATTAGGTAGCATTCCACTTTTAGGGTTTTGAGAGCTCTAAGGCGATTTTGAGAAGTCACAGTCGCTTTGCTTTTCTGTTGAGCGGGAAGGCGCCCCTCTCTCTCCTCCCCCTGGGCCCCTCCTCCTCCATCTGTTCTCCTCTTTCTTCCCCCTCTTCCCTATAGTTTTTTTTTTTTTTTTCGTTTTCTCCTCTTTTAGATCTGACCCTCCCTGTTCAATGGGTTCTGCCGTCACTGGAGCCCTTGTGGCAGTAGTGATGGAGGCAGTGAGGGTTGCAATCCGTTCGACGGTTTTTGGGTGGCTGAATTTAGAGCAAGATTTGGAGGAGTCTTGTCTCTCCATATGAGAGTAATAAAGTTTGTCTTTGGATGATTTGTTTACTATTCGGACTCAAGAGGATTAATATGCACCTATTGATGGTTTGCTAGAAAATCATTTGTGTGCTTATTTCTGATCGACATCTATCTAATCATTTGGGTTCTTGTTGTCTTTTTGGTATAGGATATATGAATTTTTCGCTTAGCAGAAGATACGTCAGGGCATATCTAGGCTGGGGATGAAAGATATCAATCATCTATGGATATTATTTTTGGCGAGTTACATGAAAAATAAACTGCCCTCTGGCCTTATTTTATTCGCGGTCTTTTTGATTATCTTTTATTAATTTCTAGTAGATAATGATCAAATTTAAATGGAGAAATGAGTTTATCATTCCTTTTTTTTTTGTTAACGTCACTTTTCTGTAAGTGTATTTTTGCTTTTAAATATCATATCTCGTTTGTGAGAGAAATTAAAAAGTATAAAAATTGACCAAAAAAAATCATATAAAATGACGGAAAAATCGAAAGTGCACTGGACTCGAACCCGTTTTTATGCAACTCTCTCTCTCTCTCTCTCGTTCTGTGTGTGCAAGCACTCTGTGTGTGTAATGGCAAGCCCATGGTTTCGCAGCCTCCGAAGGATTCCTCTCTCTTCCCTTCGAAACCTCTCTTCCTCCGATCCTCTCACTTCCAGGTAACCTCTCTCTCTCTCTCTCTTGAATTGCTCTCCACACTGTTTACCCTTTTCCCAAGAACCCTCTTTCCCCCACCTTTTTCTTCCATTTTCCAGGTTAATTCCAATTAAACCAGACCCAATTCCCACTCACCCGACTCCATCACTCCCGTCACAAAAATGGGTTTTACCCAGAAATTTCAGTCACGGTTCGGTGCACCTCGTGATATCCGAAGGAAAACCCAAGTTCGAGACGCGCGAGACCGAGCCCCCGACAAAGGAGAAGTGGAAGACGAAGAAGAGGTTTAAGCAGCAGAGGAAGAGGGACAAGGACAAGAGGAAATCGGCTAACAAGAGAGACCCAAGATTTATTGGGGTTAAAGGGAAGAAAAATAAGCAGAAGTTTGCCAATGCGGCTGATAGGATCAATGACAAGCTTGAAAAGGTGAAGACAATTTAATTGCCATAGCTTTGTGTGTTTGAACTTTAGACAAAATTATACTACCATGTTATTGCTATTGTATTTTTCTAAGCCACATAATGCATGTGTGTGAGCGCGAGAGCTGCTTTTAAAAATATCTTGAAGTAAAAAAATTGGCGAGAGCGAAGATTGAAGATTGAGATCGGGAGCGCAGAGTGAGGGTTTAAAGAGGGAGTGCAGTGTGAGGGTTAAAAGTGGAAGCTTGAGGGCCCTATGGTAGGATTTGTGACTAAGGTCTTGTTGCTCGTTTTTTTCTTTTCTAAATTTTTGTTAAATGTGTGGGACCGAAGGCCCCAACAAGTTGACTATAGACGAAAAAAGTTAAAAAAAAATTCAAATTTTTGTTGTCTTTAGTGTTCACTTAATTGGATTCTTTTTAATCTTTGATATATGTTTTTATACTTTTGAGATTCTTGTAGTTGAGACGAATAAACAACTTCAAAATTTAACGAAGAGATAAATAAAATATGGGTTACCACTAAAGAAAAATTCAAGTTTTTGTTGTCATTTTGTTGAATCATTGGTTTGCTCTTTCATTGCATTGGGTTTCTGGTTTGGCTTTGCTATGGTGATGGTGATCTTGAAATAATACAGAGATGCACATTTGTGCATGCATATGGTCACAGGTCTGGTACATTGGACTAATGGACAATGGCATAAGCCTCCGTTTGAATCGACGTGGGTTTGAAATGAAGGATTTAGTCTTGAGAAGGACTATGGATTATAGACTAAAGAAGTGTGTTTTATTGATTTACTGTCCGAGGATTTTAAATCACTCCTATTCGATAGTCATGTCTAGTCCAATAGTCCTTCGTGATAAGTTCCAAAACTCAATGCCTAAATCCTTATGTGAGCTATTAGAGCTAAATTTGAGCTATTCTCACTGACTAGTAATGTGTCTTTGTTGGCCAAATGGATTTTGTGTTAGCTAGTTCTGTACTTTGACAATGATAGGAAAAGTGGCTTAACAACTAACTCATGGTTGCATTCCTTGTCTTTTCTGTAGATCAAACCAATTCATAATGCTTTGTATTCTTTGGTTGGTGGTTTCATGTTTGTTTCTTCTTCCAAGTGATGCAAGGGCTCGTATTCACCGTGACATTTGTTGGGTGTAGACTTGTGCATCATATGTTGCAACTTGCTAGTTGTAGATATTAATAAGACCATTTAAAGTTGTGCTGATTAAGATCATTTAGAAACTTTTGTGACATTAACTGACTCAAGAGCATTTCACTGAGACTTCTGCATCTGGCTAATCTTCTGCTTTGGCTTGTTGGTTCCTTTATTCAGTCTGCTTTTCGCTCTTTCCCTCGGATAAGTGCCTCCTATTCTGATTTTCTCTGCTATATTTTTTTTGTTGTCTTCGAATGACCTATTATTATCTCATGGGGTGGCTCAAGTGGAGGAGCGCTGCTGGTGTACTGTGTGACAAGAGGGTACCCATAAAATTGAAGGGAAAATTTTATGGAACTACCATCAGACCAGCGATGCTTTACGGGACAGAATGCTGGCCTATTAAGAAACAACAGGTGACCAAGATGAGTGTAGCAGAAATGAGAATGTTAAGGTGGATGTGTGGTAAGAGTAGAAGAGACATGATTAGAAATTAGACGATTCGGGAGATGGTAGGTGTAGCACCCATAGAAGAGAAGTTGAGGGAAAATAGGCTAAGATGGTTTGGGCATGTCTACCGTAGACCAGGGGGTGCAGTAGTTAAGAGAGCAGATAAGGTAGTTTTGGATAGCAATGCTACGGGGAGGGGTAGACCTAAATTGACTTTAGATTCTGTGGTACGCAACGATATGAATAGAGTAGGTTTGTGTGCAAAAATGGCCCTTGACAGAGCTCAATGGAGAAAAAGGATTCATGTAGCCGACCCCAAGTGATTGGGACTTAAGGCTCGGTTTGGTTTGGTTTGGTTTGGACAACCTTGTGCTCACAAAGGTATGTAGTATGTATCAATTCTGGTAAGCACAGGTTATTTATTTTTACTTCTGAACTGACAAGTGCATGTTACTTTGTCCACTAATGCTGGAGAGAAATAAGTTGCTCTATTTCGTTGCCAAGGAGGCAGCAGATACATTGGCCCGTCTTATGGGTTTAGCTAAAACAAACTTAAGTTGACTAGTGCATAAGGACAGAAATGAAAGATAAATTGGGTTTACTTTCCTTAGAAAGTTAACTCATTAGACCAGCATGCCTGCCTTGTTCAAATACGGATTGCGCTGAGATTGTTTCTCTTCTTATACGGTGACCCTGTCGCTTATGGGTTTTTGATCAGCTAGGTTTAACATGATGTTCTTTGAAATCAAAGTGAGTTTGGCTTTTAATGAGGGCAGTTGTTTATTTCTGTTCTGTTCCAGGCAAAAGTGAAGGAAGCCATGCTTATTGAAAGACTTAAGCGGTATGAAGTTGCTAAAGCCCAGGGTCCTGTGGTTGAGCCACATGACTTGACTGGTGAGGAGCGGTTCTATTTCAAAAAGATGGCTCAGAAAAGGTCTAACTATGCACCAGTTGGGAGAAGAGGAATCTTTGGTGGTGTTATTCTTAATATGCACATGCATTGGAAGAAACACGAGACTGTTAAGGTTATCTGCAAGCCTTGTAAACCTGGTCAAGTACAAGAGTATGCAGACGAAATTGCCAGGTTGAGTGGTGGAATTCCAATACAGATAATTGGAGATGACACCATAATCTTTTATCGAGGGAAAAATTATGTCCAGCCAGTAGTTATGTCGCCGATTGATACCTTGTCCAAGAAAAAGGTATGTTTCCAAGTTTTGTCTTCTTAAAACTCCTCATTTTGGTTTGGTTATCTTCTATATGGCTCCACAAATTTCCCAAGTTTTCAGATGTATAGTTGTTCTTTCATTGAAAAAGTTCCTGTTGCTAAGGTTGATTATGGTTTAACTTAGTATTAAGAGATCATGAAAAGAAGCAGAAAGGAATGCCAGCTGCATTCTCAAAGCGATGGCCACAGCGCAAAAGCTATATTTGGACACATTTTTTTAGCTCATTAAGTTCTTGAACCAAGCTTGAACAATTCTTTATTCCACTTGGTTCATGTAGAGGTCTTACAAGTCAGGTTCAAAGTTATGTATCCTAGAGATTCTGGTTCTCTTTCACCCTTGGGATGAGAACAGGGCTCCTTTCTTTTTCACGTGACATTTCCAAGATGATCCTGCCATTGAAGTAAACTACCCCTTCTTTCCTAAACAAGGGCTATGGTACTTTTGAAAAGGAATATGATGATGATCAAAGCCGAAGGTGATCGATCAGATAGCCTCAGTGGTCTGCTTTTTTCAGTTCATGCATGAAAGCATTCTGTTGGTTTAACATTTGAATTGAATATACTTTGATGCATGTATTGGCAAGAATGGCAATTGGCAAAGAACGGCATGCTTCAGACTTCATGTTGGAGCATCTGGATGTGAGGTTATTATGCTATAATCTCTTACGAAGAAGGGCACAACAGGCTCCTTCTTGGAGAAGTTTATTATCTACGACTCCCCAGATTAGCTGTGATATCAATCTGATATCGGGCTGAACTGTTTTGTGTGCAAAATACAACTGTATATTCTCAAAGATGCAGTAATTACATCTTGAGTTGCTTTTGTCATTGTCTAGTTTTAGGATTCTCGATCCATTTCATCCTATTCGCCTTCATTCCCCATTTTGGGGGATTGCAAAGCCTAAAGAGTAAAATTAGTAAGGAGGAAGTATAATACATCATTTCATTCCTCAAGCTTCTGGGAATTTTCTGCCCGGACTGCTTTAACTGTAATCCTTATCTTCGTGTTTGCATTATTTTGTATCATCTCTTGCTCAATACAGCCAACTGTCTTCGTTTTCCAGGCGCTGGAGAAATCAAAGTATGAGCAGTCGCTTGAATCCGTGAGGCATTTCATTGCCATTGCTGAGAAAGAACTAGAATTATATTACAGACACGTTGCGCTTTATGGTGACCCAAATAATCGGGGTCCCAACTCAATTGTTGATAGTCCAAGAAAACTTGCCCAGGGCCCTAAGAAAGTCGAACTGGAAGCAGAAACGAACCATGACTCGTATAGCAGTAGTGAGATTTCTCTTGCAATTTCAGAGGCAAAAGTTGATTCCACAGATGAGGAAACTTCAGAAACTGAAGATGAAGATCCATCAGTAAGTGAAATCGATGTCGATGATGCCAACTTATCTGGTAATAATTCGGAATTTTATGATGGGGGAGATGAGAGCTCAATCAAAATGTTGAGAACACCGTCAAGTTTTAGAAGTGAAATGGGATGCTAATAATCAAGAATTGTGAAGTGGAAATGTAAACTGGGAATTGTGATTTTTATTTGCACGAAATTTGCATTTCACTTTGGTGCTTGTTTAACTGAAAGATTAGACTAATATATGTGCGCACGCACACAGAGAGAGAGAGAGAGAGAGAGAGAGAGAGAGAGAGAGAGAGAGAGTAATTTTGCATTGAATACAAGGTGTTGATAATGTTAAAACTGTCCTTGTTAGTGTCAAAATTTGTAGTGCATAAAATTTTGGCATCAAGAATAATAGTTCTGACATTTTTCATTTTCATGAAAAAAATATCAAAATGGGAGAGAAGAAAGAGAGAAGGAAACTTAATATCTAAGACAATATTATTGGTAATTGGACTTTGAAGTTGGTCGCAAATCAAATTTCCGTCTAGACTTTGAGGTTGGCAACATAAATGTGTTTCGATATATATTAACGATATCCGATTCACATGAATTTTGACATGCTTAATATTCTCAACAGGTTCTAAAATATCAAAGGTTTCGATCAGCAAAACAGACCCAAAAAAGGCCCAAAATTGACCCAAACAGGACTGTCTAGCCCCTTAAAGAAACTGGAGAGGATCGTAGTCGTAATACGTGACAATATTACCTGGTTTGTCAAGCAAACAAAGGTTTGAGTGGATAATAAAGAAGGGTGAATAAGATATAGATATGTTATAAGAGAAATTAATTAAGGAAGGCGATTAACTTGTATTTGTTTGAGCCGTAATTGATGGAGTTGGATAAGAGTGGGTGGCCCATAGTGTGAAATTATTTGGTTACACTAATTAAATCATTGCATTGAGAACAAAAACAAAGATTTCAGAGGTAAATTGGGCTTTTTTTTACCATCCGAGTTAGCTAATCCTATAATGGGGTGGTGTTAGTTAAGACTTAAGACCCCTCCCGTTCAAAAAGCAAAAGGTCCAGCACAAGTGGTTCAAATGTATAATGACTAATGAGATTAGTATAAGGTTTTAAGGTTTTGTCTGGTTTGCATTGCTTATCAACCACGGGAAAAGAAGCAAATTTATTTATAATATGATGATTTCTTATTTCTTAGATTGGTAAATGAGCAAACCTATTGGAGTTTGAGTTCGTGTTTCACTCGTTAAAAATATGTACGAGATTTTTTTTAACTCTAATATTTTTTTACCTTGTTAAGTTTTCAGATCAAGCTGATCAAACAACTAATTAGCTCGTCTAACTTATTCCAGTATGTTTGAAACTTTAAGTTATTTGATACGGCTCGATTAAAGGTCATTTTAAGATCGACTTGTAAAATAAGTCATTCAATTTTAAACATATTTCTTTCTTTAAGCTCGTTAAGATTTCACACCAAAGTTGAAAGTAGTTATTGTTTGGCTCGTTGAACTCATTTATCTAAACTCAATTTATTGCATGTTCTAAAGTTGCCGAGTGGGGCCAATCCTTACAAGTTGCTTGTTACCTTTCCTTAAAGTCAAATAAGCAAAGTAACCAAACAGGGGTATGTAGAAGAACTTAATTCTGACCAACCGGCTAGCTCAGTTAGATAGAATTTTTGCATCTCATAAAGATGTTAAGAGTTCGAATCTCTCCACCTATTTGCGGGTTTTTCCTTTATTTCTTTGTTCGACCTTATGATGGATTTATTTCTTGTATTCGTTAAGTTGTTGGGCTTGGTTATCTTATAAACCTTACAATTTATACAGTGTCCCTAATTTGTATTTGGTGTAAAATGATATCTTCTGTTGATTGAAAGAAAAGAAGATGAACTTTAATTCTTAGGCCCCATTTCCACACAAAAAAAATACTAAAATTTTACCATCTCGTTTTCACTAAACAAAAAAGTGTTTACCAATTTTTTTTCTTAACCTTTTCCACTCTGTACCCATCAACAATTTATTCACTACCGGAAATAATCTAACATTTCTCAATAATTTATTCACTCTTATTCACTACTGAAAACACCTAACAACTTTTCAACTACAAATAAAAATTTACAAATTCCTTACTGCCGAAAACACCCTTGAATTCACTTCTTCCAACTTTGTTGGTGCTCGAGTTCAAGAGAGGTTGGACAAGAATTGAAAGACGTCATCTGTCACGCAAAAGGAGGTCAATTCTTGGTTACGTACGCATGCATAGCCACGAAACTGGTTTACTGAAAATCCCTAAAAAAGAAAATAATTCTTTTTTTTGGTCAAATAAAAAAAAGAAAATAATTCATCAGGCGTGTTTGTGATAGGTATGATATAGATTTTAGAATTCTTAAAATTACTTAAAGTACGCATAAGTTTACCTGAACAAGTTACAACCGAGTTATCACTTGTCAAATAAAAACCCTCACATTGTTTCATAGTACAAGCCCAAATTTCTCTTCGGCTAAATAAGTCAACTAGTTTTTTTTTTTTTGTATTAAAAAAATTGTATTTGCTAGTTTTTGATCAATTTTTTGGAGATTATTGCATCATCATGACAATAGGAATCTAAAAAGTAAAAAATTACAATCGAAACCTAATTTTTTTGAATAAAGACAAAAATAAGCTAATTTTTCGTCTTTATTCAAAAAATTGGATTTCGATCATAATTTTTTACTTTTTAGATTCCTCTCGTCATGACGATGCAATAATTCCTAAAAAAATTTACGAAAAACTAACAAATATGAAAAAAATTTGAATAAAAAAAAAGTTGGTTTATTTAGCCGAATAGGGCCAGTTGGAGTGCATTTGGCTTTAGAAGTCAAATAGTAACTCTCTTTTTTTTTTGTCATTATTCAAGAATTTTTTGCATTTGTTAGTTTTGCGTCAAATTTTTGTGACTTATTAATTCGTCTTAGAGAGAGGAATCGGAAAAGTAAAAATTTTGATCGAAACTTATAATTTTTTAAGAAAAAACAAAAATAAGTAAAAATAATAATTTGTCTTTTTGACTAATTTTTGTTTTTATTTAAAAATTATGAGTTTCGATCAAAATTTTTTTCTTTTCCGATTTCTCTCATCGAAATGAATCAATAAGTCAAAAAAGTTTGACAAAAAATAAAAAAATGCAAATAAAATTCAAATAAACACAAAAAATAAGTTACTTACTTTCAATCCAAATCCACCCAAGTTTTGAGTCTATTTTTTTTTTTTTTTTTTTTGAACATGCAATCAATTCATTTCATAATCCGAAGGTAAACGCCCGAAGGCTACAACGATTTCATCAAGAAATACAGGAATGAACCAAAACTACTAAAACCTAGACACCGGAACACATCCACTAGGAGGCTCCAAAGCACATACTGCAAAAGCAGACCATACATAAATGCAGGGTATAGGGCCCGTCTCCGATCTTAGTAGTAGAGCTCAAAGGGACACCCAGTTCAAACCCTAGCCAGAAGCACAGATGAAATCAACACAAAACTAAAACAGAACTCACCCTAACCAAACCGAAAAATTATTCGCCCACCTACCACACCCACCGGATCTAGAAAATCCAGACCGGTACAGTCGCCGGACTGGGGAGACCAGCCGAGAAGAAACCGAGCCAAAGACAGCCGGTACAGGAACCTCCGGCCAAGAATCGATCGCCAGCGAAACGCCACCCAGGAGGCTGGCGACTTATTGCCGGAGGGAGCCGATCCACCCTACTTCATCTCTCCGTCAGAGTTATCCCGAGCACCGGACCAGAGGGAGGCGGTTGAGAAGGAGGTGAAGGCAGAAGGTGAGGAGAAGGCGGAGGAGGTGGAGGCGGAGGCAGCGCGGTGGCAGAGAGGAGGTGGCGGCAGTGAAGCGAGGGCGAAGAGGAGATGGCGGCGGTGGAGAAAGGGCGGTGGAGGGAGGCGGCGGTAGAGAAGGAGACGACAGAGGCGGGAAGGGATCTGGTTAGGGAAGGGAAAAGACGGGCGGTGAGATGAGGGGGGGTGGCCGGCGAAGGAGGAGGGGAGGAGGTGGAGCAAGGGCGGCAGCCCCACCCCCCCCTAGCGAAACCCTAACTGAAGTAGTAGAGAGAGAAAGGAGAGAGAGCTCCTAGAGAGAGAAAGGAGAGAGAGCTACGTACTTTTTATAGTTTTGAGTCTATTGACTAAAGGAGAATTATAAAAAAAAATCTCGACTCACACAAGAGCCAATTTTGGAGGAAGGGTTATTACTCTTTTCGTCACATAATGTTAGTCCGGTTTACAAAACGAGGACATTAAAATTATCCTTATTCGTTTAGTTTTGGTAGTGGGTGGAGAGAGAAATATGGTAATGATTGGAGAGATGGGTAATGAGTGGAAAGAGATAGAAAGAGAAATGAAATTAATAATTGGAGAAAAAGAGTAATGATTGGAGAAAGATATAGAGTAATGATTGAAAAACAAAATTAAAAAAAGTAAAATACGCAAACAAACAAGGGCATAATTTTTGCAAGAAAAATTCAAATTTCTTTTAACAATTCACTAGATATCGATGAATTATTTTAATTTATGAAAAAAAATTGAATTTTTTCTTAAAAAAATGCATTATTTTGGAGTTCTCGCTTTACGGACCGGACAAATATTTTGAGATTGAGGGAGTATTTAATTTTCTCATGTTAAAAATGTAGACATGTTCCTATCAGATTTGACGAGTCCAAATCCCTCTCTGCCGGAAAAACTCTTGTGTCTCTGTGCTGGGAGATTTTTTAACCGTTGAATCTCGAGCCTTGAAAATAAAATACACACACTTCAATGGCCAAAAACCCTCAACACGTAGGCATAAGATATGGCGCCAGATTTGACAGCAAATAGAAGAAGGCAAATGCTAAAGGGTGCAATATTGCACCGGCTATGTGGGTCCCAATTGACCAGCTTTTTCAGTTTTCCAATCCTCCCGTACTGAACAGTGACATAATAAAGCACCTCTAAAATGTACTCCCTCCTTCCCAGTTTGTTTGTCTAATTGTCGAAATACGTGTCTTTCAAAAATATACTTATATCTTACATTTTATAATAATTTTTTTTATTTTGAAGATTTTGTATAATAAAACTAATTGAAATCTATCAAACAAAATCCATATTGCATATTAAAAATATTACGAATTGAAAATTATAGTCAATTCTTTCAGAGGTCAAACGCTCTTAAAAAGTCAAAAAGAGGACAAACAAACCGGGACGGAGGGAGTATTACAAATTTATCCTTAGTTTTGTAACTAATAACAAACACTCCGTTTGGTTTAACATTTTGAGAGTTACTTTTAACTCCCAGCACAGTTTTCAATAAAGCTTTTTCTTTATCTCTCTCCACTCATTACCATTTCAACTCTCAAAAATAACTTTCTAAAAGTTAAACCAAACAAAGCCATTAACTCAATCAAAAAAAGTAATGTCAGCGCCATTTCCCAAGCATCCCCCCCCCCCTCTTTACGAGAAATTATTCGTTGCCCCAAGGGCAACACGTACACTTAGCCATGTGGTGCCTTCCACCAATAAAAATTCGCCCCACTGACACATTATTCTTCTCTCTCCGGACACAGTTTTCTCTATCAAGTGTTCTAAATTACAATCCGTTTGAATGGGTAAAAAGATTTTATTTTATTTATCATTTAATTTTAAAGGGTTATAATTAACTTTTGACTATAGAGCTCTTATTGATTAATCCTAAGAAAATCGTAAAATTAAATATCTTTTAGGACTAACCAACGAAAGCCTTAAAGTCAAAATTTAATTATGACCTTTTAGAATTAAATGATCAGAAAAATAAAATCTGCTCACCCATTCAAACGGATTGAAATTTGAAACAATTAATTTTTCAACATGTAGTTTATATATAAAAAATATGGTTAAAAAATTAATGCCTTGTTCTCTTTCAAATTCAAAAAGAATTTTTCAAAAAATTCTCCCTAGATTCCCCCTACTTTTAACATTTCTCTCTCTATCTCTCTCCACTTATTACTCCTACAATTTTTCAAATTTTTTTTCAAGACATGAACCAAACAAAGTATAAGTGTTCCAAATTTCAATCCGTTTGAACCAATAGGAAGATTTTAGTTTTCTGATCATTTTATTTTAGTTAACAAAATAAAATCTTCTCACTTATTCAAATAGATTGAAATTTGGAACACTTAACCAAATTTAACGAAAATAAATTAAGTGTTCCGAATTTCAATCCGTTTCAATGGGCCGGGTGGAAAGATTTTATTTTTCTGATCATTTAATTCTAAAGGGTCATAATTAAATTTTGACTATAGGACTCTCGTTGGTTAGTCCTAAGAGATATTTGATTCTACGATTTTCTTAGGATTAATCAACGAGAGCCTTATAGTCAAAATTTAACTATGACCATTTAGGATAACTCAAAAGAACTCGTATAATTGTTTAACTTTTCGTGTGAACCCGTTAACATGAAATGACGTGAATAGAATACAACTCTCGATAATTAGCTTGTCAAGACAAATTTATAATTTATAATTTTTTTTGCAAAAATAAAAAAATTATAAAACTAAAGAATACGAAAAATTTAAATAAAGACAAAACAAAATGCCAAGTTGATTTTTTTTAAAGGAAACTGGCTTTGTTCGTTTTGGATTTTAAATGAGGTATGAGTGGAAAGAAATAGATAAAAAATATATTGAAAATCAATGCAGGAGTTTTACGGCCTAAACGAAAAAAAAAGGGGTAAAGACAGATGCCAACAAAAAAAAAAAAAGGTAAAAATTGTACGAAAAGGTCACCCATTGTTTGAGGGCAAAATCGTCAAATAAAAATACATTGGTGAAGCACGTGGCCAGTCTTTTCTTTCTTGATTGGGAACTGAAAAGTTGATGTCCTTTATGCTGGGAAAAAGTAAAACAGTCATAATTTTGAAAAATTAACCGGTGCATACTTGCACTGGTTAGCCGGACCGAAGAAAGAAATACTCCACTAGCTTTGGATAAAATACTCCGCAAGAGGACAAGCTTTTTTAATTTAACATTTCCTGATGAACAAAGCAGGACTTGACCTAAATCAAGTGTTGTGACCGTTTTAAGACTCTAAAAAATCCCGAATTATAAGGATTCCTTCTACTTTTTAATCTCTTGTTATAGTCTAACAAGAGATGTTTTATTTTTAATTTTCGCTTTAAGCTTCCGAAAAGTCGACTCTGCTAATGAAAGATACATTTCACTCAAAAGAAGTACTCCATCCATTCCATATAGAGAGTCCACTATAAAAAGTCATGTCATTTTTTAAATAAAAAAATCAACTATTTCCGTATATAATTTTTTAAATTTTTTCGCACCAAATTAAAGTGATCTTGAATACGGTACGAAAAAAATTTGAAAAATAATGTACTGAAAGAGTTGATTTTTTTATTTAAAAAACGATAAGAGAGAAAAAGTATGACTCATAATATGAAACGGATGGAGTAATAAATAGTTACCATGTCCGTAAAAATATATCAGATCGAATTAGTCATGAATTTCTCTTTCATGTCGGTGCCAACCTGGATCTATTTAATGTGAATGGAAAGTCTCACCAAATCATGACGTCTGCATTGAAAGTTGTTGAGTAGGAAATTTCTTGAAAGACAGAAAAAGGGGTTGAGAATTTTTATTTATTTATGAAAACTCGGGGTATTCGGGTCAATAAACTCGAACATCAGTAGCTTCTAAAGAACCAATTCTATGGGGTCAATTATTAATGGGACAAGACCCGTATGGATTGGTCTCACAAGAGTTAATAGTATTGAGATGTTCCAAACCTAAACCTTAGGGAATGGCATCCCCTTAATTCCTAAACTTTGACCATAGGGCCAACTCCTTAACTTTGAAAGAATTACTCCATAAGGGAGTGGATCTTCTCCGGTAATTGTCCCAAATAATTATTGAAGTTGTCTCACATGTATGGGTTCTACAAATATATCATCATGTAAAGATATCCATGCATTGTGAAAAAATATTTGACTCTCTGATAGGCCGGGACAGTTACCGGAGAGGATCCCATCCCTCCTGTAAAAGAGCAATGTCCCATGGACAAATACCCGAAACCTTGATAGCTGATGCTACTAACCCCCATTTCATTCGTGGTCATGCTTGGGGGCATCTTAGGGAAAATACTATTTTTTTTAGGCAATTGACTGTTGATTTGAAAAAATATATTTTTTATGTTTATTCTTAGAATTTTTTTATACCACCAATTAAACACCTGGAAATTGAGTGTTGATTTGCAAAAATATATATTTTCTGTTTATTCTTAGAATTTTTTTATACCACCAATTAAACACCTGGAAACTATGCGGATATATTTTTATATGTTTGAAGGGTATTTTCCCCTAAAACTTTATTCTCCAAGGAATCTTTGGGTATAATATAAACTACTCCGTATAAAACGTACCAAATATTTTACACATTAAAGATGGCTATTCAATCAAAAATAATAAAAATGAAAACGTGTTTACCCTTAGACTAGGCAGTGGTCCTACCCAAGTCACATATACGATTCGCGTCCATTTGCATGAGCGGATAGCACGAGTGTAAAAGTGTAAACGCATCTCAAAGTAGTATAATTTGCAAAAGCTAGAGGCAATGCGAGAATTGAGAATCGAAGCACATGACATTTTAAGGGTCCTACATATACCAAACAATGTATTTGGTGTGTATATGTTCAAAGTTGAACCTTTTACCTAAGATGAGAGTGAGGGAAGACCTTCCTCTCAGTAGGGAAAGAGCATAGGAAAGTAGTTTTGAAATGGATGCTTTAGCTAATTAGCTGCTTTCGTAAACCAAAAAAAAATATTGCTCATTATCTTTAAATTTCCTTAAGCAATGGTCAATTAGGTGGTGTTAATTGGATGTCTTTTTTTTTGCCAATCAATAAACGTCAATGGAGAATCAAGAGATAGAGCATACTTGACTCTCGAACGAGCCACCATATTACACATGCGAGGAATAAAATTGAAAGAACAAGAATTCAGAA
Source organism: Rhododendron kiyosumense (assembly GCA_019656275.1). Taxonomy (NCBI): domain Eukaryota; kingdom Viridiplantae; phylum Streptophyta; class Magnoliopsida; order Ericales; family Ericaceae; genus Rhododendron; species Rhododendron kiyosumense. The sequence goes on from BPLS01031213.1 coordinate 50,038, forward strand.
GTACTGACAAAAACTAAAACATCATAATAACACTCTCAAACGAGCCACCATATTACACGTGCGAGGAATAAAATTGAAAGAACAAGAATTTAGAAGTACTGACTAAAACTAAAACATCATAATAACACTCAAATTGGCACCGATCGAACTCTTTCCTTGCAGCATCCCAATGAAAATATTTCAATGGTTATTTACTTGAAAGATTTTTTTGCTGGAATAATTTAATCCCCTGAAGAGTCTTTTTAAAATCTGAACCATCAATTATTGAGATGAACGAATGAGATGAGACTGCATAGGCTTTTCTATATAGTCGGGCTAATGCAGAGAAGTTTTGTTTTAAATGTTGGGAATTGGGATGCCAATCGGATAAGGAAAATGCTAGGGACAAAGAAAACTTACTCCGAAAGTACCCCAAAAAGAGCAACTAATGGTTGAGATTCACTTCGATGTGTGTGACACAATCATCAAAGTGATTCTCCACCACTAATTGCTTTTTTCGGGATACTTTCAAGATAAATTTTCTTTGTACCTACCTAGCATATGTAGCTCATATGTCAACTTCTATAACGTCAAATTAACGAAAGTACTTTTGGAAAGGGTTGTTGCTACGTTGCAACTTTACTCAAACTATAAAAGTGCAATGACTTTTGGGTGTAGCCTAATTGGTCGTGTAGCTTTCTTTGAGAGTGAGAAGTCACGGTTCAATTCCTATGGATAATAGATCAACCTCTTGTAGTAATATTAACTTCTAACGTCCTCCACTAACTCCCGCTAATGTATACAATATTGAAAAAAAAAAAACTATAAAAGTGCATGATGCTCACACTTGAGACCAAATTAAACTTATGTTAACCTATTAGAAAAATCTCCGGTATACCCTTTTGTGGGATTTACGCTGTATTGTTCGCACTTACAAATTTTCGTGAGATATGAAGTCTATGGTAATTTATTGTACGAACGTTATAGCTTGTTCTATGATTTTTTTTGTGTGTGGCTCGTGTGATGAGATTTTTTGTGGTAAAATTCATATGCACTTTTGTGGTTATATTTGCGAATTCGTGGTAATTTACGAGGGGGTGTTTGGCAAGTAGATTATTGGATTTTTTGATTCCCATTTTTGGATTATGGGTGTTTGGCAACAGATTTTGAAAATGGATTTTGGGAGAATGGATTTTCGGATTATGGGTTTAGGAGCCAAAAACCAAAATCTGGGTTTGAGGAGTTTTTGGGATTCTCATTTTCGGATTTTGAGTTTAAATTACGAAAATACCCTTAATACTCTTGTCATTTTACCAAATCTACCCCTCCCTCTTTATCCACACCATTCTGCCTCTCTGCTCTACCACACATTCGACACCAAAGAAGAGAGAGAAGAAAAGAGAGAGACCAGAGGGGAAAAGCAGAGAGGAGAAATGAAAAGTGTGGTTTGTGTGTGTGTGTGTGTGTTTTTTTTTTTTGCTTCGGAGTGTACTTTTTATTTAGTTTTATATTTATGTTATGTGTTTGTCGTTAAATTAAAGTGTTACTTGTAAACATTGGCCTTATTATTTGAAATCTAAAATACCAAATAAAAATACCAAATGTCTTCCTTAAATTAAAAAAAGGGAAAAAATTACATATCAAAAATAATTATTTTAACACAATAATATAAAGGCCAAAGGTATACAGCGGATCTGAAAAACACAAAAAAAAAAAGAAGGAAAAATAAAACATTACTTTAGAATAATAATAGACTTCAATAGACAGCCCATAAAAACTATTCAATAATAAAGTAAAGAAAAAATTGGAAAAAAAAACGCAAGTCACCTGGCATAAGAAGACAAAGGGCAATATGGTAAAAATGCAACCCATAATTCATTCTCAACAATCATCTACCAAACGCTACTACATTCTCAAAATACATTCTGCACAAATCTCTCAAACACTCTACCATACTCAAAATACATTCTGGCCATAATCCAAAAGCCAAAAAGCTGAAAATGAAAAGCCAAAAAGTAGGCTCCCAAACATCTCCGAAGTTTTATAACTCGAAGTACGAAAGCACACCCATTTTAAGGGTGTGTACTGTAGCCGTGTCCCTGGTGCGTGCACACATATGTCTAAAAAGTACTCCCTCCGTCCCAATTTACTTGTCACTTTTTGGAGTTCGTGCCACTTTTCAATTGATTATATCTTGTAATTTATAATATTTTAGGTGATTTTGAAAACATTGTATTATAGAACAAATCGAGATCTATCAAACAAGATCCATATTGGATATAAAATTCATTACCAATTTAAAGATATAACTAATTCTTTTTTCCGATTGGAATAGAACTGTGACAAGTAAATTGGGACGGAGGGAGTACATTGAAGCAACATATTTTGAATCCGATCTTTTTTTAACTTTTTTTTTAATCCTAAAAACATTACTCTGTGTTTGTCTCTAAAAATAAATAAAACTTCAAAAGGAAGAAAGAAATTCAACCACGTGTCCAAATTATCCAATCAAACTTTTAGATAATTCAGGAAATTAGTTTCCGGATAATCGTGAGAAGATTATGTTTTCCGTTTCTTTCTCTACGAACAATTTCTCTGTTTCATTCGATAGCAATTTTGTTCACCCTCACGAGGGTATGTTCATTCCGTGTTTAACTGCCATAATCAGAACCGTTCATGTTGTGTAAGTACGTTTGTTTAGGAGACTTAAAAAATTTATCTTAATAGGAGATTAGTAAGCGTTCAATTTAGAAGTTCATTTTTTTAGTCAACTTTACTCAAACTATAAGTGCATGATGCTCACACTTGAAAGTGACAAGACCAAATTAAACTTATGTTAATAGTTAACCTAGTGGGGAAATCTCCGGTATACACCCCTTTTGTGGGGGTACGTTGTACCGTTCGCTCTTACGAATTCTCATGACCCCTTTTATTAAATTTTGGTGACTCGAGATATGAAGTTTATGGTACTCCCTCCATCCGTGTTTGTAAGCTCTTTTTGGGAGTCTGTTACCTTTCCATTGTTTATATCTTTCAATATATAGATGTCAAAAAGTATACAATATGGATTTGTTTGATAGATCTCAATTAGTTTTATTATTCAATATTTTCAAAATCATGAAAAATATTATACATTAAAATATATAAATAATTTAAAAATTGCACGAATATCTAAAATGGACCAACAAACATGAACGCAGGTAGTAATTAATTGTACGAACTTTGTAGCTTGTTCTATGATTTTTTTTTTTTTTTTTGGCTGCTACGATGAGATTTTTTGTGGTTAAATTCATATGAACTTTTATGATTACTTTTACGAACTTGTGGTAATTCATGAATTTTTATGACTCGAAGTACGAAAGCGCATATCGTTATTGTCCATCTCATTTTAAGGGGTGTACTGTAGCTGTATCCTTTATCCTCCACATTACTCTGTGTTTGTCTGTAAAAATAAAACTTCAAAAAGAAAGAAAGAAATTCTAATCACGTTTGGCACGGACCAAATTATCCAATCACACTTTTAGATAATCCAAGAATTTAGTTTCCGGATAAATCGTGACAAGATTATACTAATCCGTTTCTTTCTCTCTCCAAACAAATTCCTTCTCTCTCTCTCTAAACAAATTCCTCCATTCGTCTTAATTTTTTAGTCCCTCCTTTTATCCTTATATCCTAACCGGAAAGAAAATTTGTTTATATTTTTCAATTGATAGTACTTTATATATGTAATACAAATATTATTTGATAGATCTCAATTAGTTTTTTTAAATAAGGTTTTCAAAATCACCTACAAGATTAAAGCTTATTAAATATATAATCGATTGAAAAAATAACACGAACTCTCAAAAGAGACTAATAAATTAATATAGAGGAAGTATCTACCCCTCTCTATACACGGTATAAAGTCATCAATTTTTTTTAAAAAATTTATATGCAGAAGTACATTTTTTAATTTTCTATAAAAAGTAACACCATTTTAACAAATTATCATCGTGGAACGAGAAGAATATTTATCTAGATCCAAAATGATTATCTGTATTGCTTTAAAAAAATAATCCCACCAGACCAAAAAAGAAAGAGATCACATTGCGTGTAGCTTTGGTCAAACTTAATCCAATCACATGTTTAGATAATTCCTTCTCGCGGGAGTGATTTTAGCACTCCTCTTTTAACTAATAACACTATCCTTTTTTTGTGTCATTGATGTGCGAAGTTACCAAAATATTCTTTCAATTTGTACAAAAACCATTTCAGTTGGATAATTAGTAAAAAAGATAATATTAAAAATCAGAAGGGTTTTTTTGGTAACTTAACACTAAAAGCAATATTGTATAAAATCACTTCTCTTTCTCTTTTAATCATCTACTTTCAGATAATTCTCTATTTTTTTGAGTACCAATATTGTATACATGAGCAGAGATTAATAAGGTGTATTTAGTAAGTTAGTTCACAATGGATTTTAAAGACTATCCATAATCCTGAATTTCAAACGCCCACTATAGAGCTCAAACCCTAGTATCTCACATGGGATTGAATCAGGAGATGTTAACTGGTCTAAAACCCATTGACTACTTTCAGATAATTCAGGACATTTATTTCGGATAAAATCTCGAAATTATAGTAATCCAAATCTCCTCCGCTGCCCACAAACAAAATCCTCAAAAAAGTCTCTGTCCCTCCCCAGAAATTTTTCTGTGCTGGGTGGGTACGGTTGACGTCGTGTTCGTTTGGCGCATGTAGACCGTTTAAAAGTATTTTGAATGAACCGGATGTAAAGTGAATAGATTATTTTTAATCCGGATCATTCAAAATACTTTTGGATGGTCTGAAAGCGCTAAGCAGACACCACGTAATATTCACCCGGCACTGAAAAATTTATCCTCCCTCTCTCTCTGCCCCCTGCACCTCCCCACCTCTCCTCCGTCAGATCCAATTACACATCTACCCCCCTTCTTTCTCTCTCTCTCTCTCTCTCTCCCTCAAAATAAAACTGTGTGTTCGTAAAAATACAAAACTTGAAAAGAAAGAAATCCAATTATCCTCTTTTAGATATTCCAGGAAATTTGTTTTCGGATAAAATCGTGACAAGATTATATTCATCGTTTTCTTTCTATACAAGCAAATCTACCACCTTAATTCCTATTAAATCCTATATAACCCCCCTGCACCTTCCCCTTATCTTCTCTCTCTCTCTCTCTCTCTCTCCATTCAATAACACATCTACATCTCTTGTCTCTCTCTCTACATACATTCATCAATGGCACCAACCAACGGATCACTCCCCTCCACCGGCCTCATCGTCAGCTTCGGCGAGATGCTGATCGACTTCGTCCCCACCGTCTCCGGCGTCTCCCTCGCCGAGGCCCCCGGCTTCCTCAAGGCCCCGGGCGGCGCCCCGGCGAACGTGGCGATCGCCGTCACGAGGCTGGGAGGGAGGGCGGCGTTCGTCGGGAAGCTCGGCGACGACGAGTTTGGGCGGATGCTGGCGGGGATACTGGAGCAGAACGGCGTCGCCGTGGACGGCGTGCTGTTCGATCAGGGCGCGAGGACGGCGCTAGCGTTCGTGACGCTAAGGGCTGATGGCGAGAGGGAGTTCATGTTTTACAGGAACCCTAGCGCTGATATGCTGCTGACGCCTGCTGAATTGGATCTCGACCTCATTAGATCTGTATGCTCTCTCTCTCTCTCTCATTAGATCTGAGTCACGAAGCAAGAACACGCTGTGTCCCACCCTCTCTTTCTGCTACATATTTGTGTGGATCGCAATACAAAATGTGTGAATTCACACAGATCTGTGGTGGAGAAAGGAATTGTGGCATTATGTGTTCTTGACTCTGGGGCAATGAATGATCTCTTGTTAGTCATGGTTTTGAATGTACATTGTGTCGGTCGAGAGTGTCGATTTTTTAGCATACCGATACTGCTATACTCGATATGTAGTTTTACAGTCATTATAACCGGGAGATCTAGGCGCTTATTTACGACCGCTGACAGTCAATCCCTGTTACGTGTGGCGAGATAATCGTATTATTATGTATTCGGATACCGATATGTAGAATGCTCGAAAAAAATTGCACTCTGCTTTTTTATAATTGATTATCTGCCATTAAATCCTTGATCTGAATATTCTTTCTCTCTTTGGAATTTTCTTTTCAATTTTCGTTCTCTCTCGCATTGGATCTGATTATATTCTCTCTATCTCTCTGTGATTTCCTTTTTATATTCACTCCATTTGGTTCACCATTTTGAAAGTAATTTTTACTCTCACAGTTGTCAATAAATTTCTCTTTATCTCTCTTCTATTCATTACCACTCAACTCTCAAAAATAACTTTCTAAAATTTTAACCAAACAAAGTGATTGTCTCTCTCTCTCTCCCCCATTGGTTCAGTATATTCTCTTTCTCTCTCTAAAATTTCCTTTTCAATTCTCTCTCTCTCGCATTGGATGTGAATATACTTTCTCCATCTAGAATCTGCTTTTAAATTTTCTCTTTTTCTGCTCGCATATATAATTTCTCTGTCAAAAAAGGAAAAAAAGAAAGTGTTCTTTCGTTCTCTCTCCCTATAAAGTCCGCGTATGCACTGTATGTCGGTGCAATGATGTCACGCAAGTCTTACTTTTTAAAAGGGTAAAAACGTAGAAGACTCGCTCCCATCTCGTTTCCTCTCCAGTCTTGCCGAGTTTGGGCTGTCTCATAGTCCACAATAATGATCGGAACCGTTCACTCTTTAAAGATTGCCAAAAACGTGAACCATATCAAAAATCAGGTTGATCGGATACTATTTGATATAATTTCGAAATGCATTAAGCTTCCAATTATGGTTGCACACTTTTTATTAAACAAGATTAATGTATTTCGAAATCATATTAAACAGTATTCGATCAACTTGGTTTTTGACACGGCCGATGCTCTCAGCGGCTTATGAAAAATGATCATTCCCGTGGATCCAAAAACAACCAACAAACGTCCCAAACCAAACCAGACTGGATGGAGAGGAAACTAGACTGGAGCCGAGTCCGAAAAGGTACTAGATCGTCACTGATTTGCCTCACTGTAAACCGAGAAATTCTTCAGTGCCGGTTCAGGGACGGAACCAGAATTTCTTAAATATGGGGGCCGAACTATTAACAATAAATTTTGAAATTTCAAGATTCGAAAATCTAAGAGTTTATTTGGTTTGGATTTTGAGGGAGGTTTTTTTGGTTAATGATTAGAAATATAAAAAGAGAAACAAGGGTAATAGTTGAAGAAAAAAATTGATTGGAGACCGTACGCAGAGAGAGAAAAAATTGGATTTTAGGATCCAAAACAAACATAGTCTAAGGTATTTAAATGTCTAAATAACACCTAATACAAAAAAGGTAATATATAATAGTTGCTCTTACCAAACAAAAAACAACTAATCTTAATGTTAAAAAAAAAAAACCCGAAACTATGTGGGGGCCGTGGCCCCCATACGCCTTGTATATAGCTCCGTCTCTGGCCGGTTGGGTACTGGCCAGTTGGTGCTGAGCACCGATTTCGGCCGTCCAATGAAGTTTTGGACGGCTCAAATCTATTCAGCTGCCGAGGGGTATTTTAATCATTTCACACTTTAAAATCAGTTGAATAGATCTGAGCTGTTCAAAACTTCATTGGACGGCCGAGATCGGTGCTCGGCACCAGCTGGCCGGTACCCAGCCGGCACTGAAGAATTTCTCAGTAAACCCGGCCAAGAACGCCACAAATGGTTCACATTCACAATCAAAATATAGATTTGGTCTCACCACGCTTTGTGACTTTTTCCCAAGTGGAGTATTACTTTTAATATTTGATATTACACACAAAATAAGAGTAACAAAAAATGCAAAAAAAAGGGACGACCGTGTAGAAAATTAATAAAATAAAAAATTAATTTTTTGTTTGTTTCGTTTTTTCCCTACTTAGTGGAGTGTTTATATTAATTTTTTTTTTAATTCATCACGTTGACATGAACAAAACAAAAATCATTGGAAGTTAGTAGAAACTAGAAAGTGAGGAGACAAATAATTTATCTTTTTCCTCTCACGTGAATTCCTCCCCTGCCCAACATATTTCGCTCTTCCATTGCAACTTCTTAGAGGATTTCCTCCTAACAATTTAAGATATATGTCCGATAAAGCTGATTTTTTGTGGAGATATACTACTCTGTGAGTCTTACAAGAAGAACGGTGCAGATTATTGCAGAATACGCACGGTGGATCCACAATTGGTGGTGGTGGAAAACTTGGGGTTTCCACCTAAGGTGGATAGAATTTAAACTCTCTGTAATGTACTAATAATGGTATTTGGGACCTGGGTTTGCCTAAAAAACTACCCCACATTTAAGAAGGCAAGGGTGGTAGATAGCACCTGAGCTATGTGACTAGATTAAGCTGCCCGCCTAGCATTTCGGTGGTTCATTGTCTGGCGGACAATTTTATGCACCTATGACCTATCTTTCTGATTACGATTTTTAACCAACAGTAAAAGAAAAGGAGGAATAAGAACATTGTGAAAGCAGTTTACTTGTGGGTCATGTTTACTTGCGTAGACAATATACCTTAGAAAGCCAAAAAAAAAAAAAAGAACCTGTTTTGATCAACTTTGTTGTGCTCTCTTATGGATTGTTGGTCCATTCTCAATCAATGATTCAACATTCAATTTTCTTTTTATTGGATTTAAACGTCGGTTATTTGGTTGTTGCTTTTATCTAATACCTTAGGCCAACTAAGAAAAAAAAGAAAAAAAAAGCTTTTAAACTGGTCCAAATCCCCATCTTATTTGCTGCAAGCAGTTGTTTCTTGTTGCCAATTGTACGCATTGACGGTCGATATATGAATTTGATTCAACTTTTGTCCCATATGCATTGTGGTTTGAGGGAAAAGAAAGAGAAAATAGACTGCCCTATTTCATCAAGCTACACAAGTTGATCTAGTTCATCGCCCAATGGACTAATCTGATTGATTTTGTTGATGGGTTTGCTTTTCTTTGTTATCTTAGGCCAAAATTTTCCATTATGGATCCATTAGCTTGATCGTAGAGCCCTGCAGATCGGCACACCTAAAGGCAATGGAGGTTGCCAAGGCCGCCGGTGCCCTGCTCTCCTACGACCCAAACCTCCGCCTGCCACTCTGGCCATCTGCAGAGGAAGCCCGGACGCAGATCATGAGTATCTGGGACCAAGCAGAGGTGATAAAGGTGAGCGACAACGAGTTGGAATTCCTAACGGGAAGCGATAAGATTGACGATGAGTCGGCCTTGTCTCTGTGGCACCCCAATTTGAAGCTTCTCCTTGTTACCCTTGGTGAAAAGGGATGTAGATATTACACCAAGAGTTTCAGGGGATCTGTGGATGGATTCCATGTCAAAACTGTGGATACGACTGGTGCTGGTGACTCCTTTGTTGGTGCTCTTCTGTGCAAAATGGTCGACGATCGATCTGTAATTGAGGTAATTTGACTCACTAGTGACTTGAATTTCTCTTTCTTTCAAATCTATGATTCCATACAACAACTGTTCTTAAGAAAATTGTGCTTGCCCTTGGCTGACATTTGGTAGTGAGTTCAAACTCGTTCGAGCATCTCTATCGCTTACCTTTCTTCCATACATACTCAAAATTGGATAAAAAAGCCCTTAAAATCTCACTCCAACTCCAAATCCTTCGAATCTCACGTCATTCTTGGCTCAAACCCATACCAAATTGAGTTTTACTTAAAAAAATTCTCATAAAGGAGAACCAAATCTTTGCTCAGATTTTGAAGGGTGTTTCTAATGAAGCTTTTACACAAATTCTTCCTTGGATTTGAGTTTGTCCATCGGTACATTTCACAACACACGAAACCTTTACTCAAATAGTTCATATCAAATTGGTGAGGGTTGGACATTGTCTTGATATGTATTTGGGACTAAATTTTGCAGGACGAAGCAAAGTTGAAGGGAGTGCTTAAATTCGCAAATGCGTGTGGAGCCATCACAACTACCAAGAAAGGAGCCATCCCTGCTCTTCCTACTGAATCTGAAGCCCTTATTGTTCTTAAGGGTGAATAGAACAGTAGAAACGTTTCGTGAATTCATTTTTATTTCTTGCCATTTTGGTTTTGTTTTTCTGCGGTTCTTTATTTTGCTTTTCGTCTTTAGGAGTCGCGAGTGTTTGGATATGGGATTTTTAAGCAATTTGTCGCCCGAAAATACAAAGGGTGGAAATATTGAGTTTGATTTTTTACGCAGTTGAATTCTTCTTCTTATTCCTCATCTTATTCTTCCTCAAGCCCATCTACATTAGAAAACGATTCTGAATGGAACTCCGGACTACAGAGGCCACTTATATGAGAGTGAGGGAACGCCATCTAAGCGGGAAGGAGAAGGAAAATAGTAGGGATGAGAACGGGTCGGGTCTACCTGGATTCTGAGATTACCATTTGAAATCCAAAATTTCTTCCAGTTGTCCCCAAAACAAAATTCAACGCCATTCGTTTCTTCCGGCACGGTCTTAGAAGGCCCCAAGGTATGTTTGATATCTAACTATTTGGAGCGGTTTTTGAGGCGGTTTAGGTTGTGCTTTGGAGCGGGAATTGTCGCATCCCATACCTGGTTGAAGCTAGAAATTGTCCTTGCAGGAGCAGACCGTTCGATCCCCGCATTTCATCGAAGTTGCCATCCCTGATAGTACTTTCTCCGTTTTATGTTGTTTGCTTGCTATTTCATTTTTCGATAGGCCGCTGATTTTACCACTCTTTTTTGTTGTTGTTAATGCCACTCCCCTGCAAGTGTATTTTGGTGCAAAAATACACTTGCAGGGGAGTGACGTTAAAAAAAAAGGGGGTGGCAAAATCATTTCCCTTTCTATATACGAAAATATTTGCTCTCTCAAAGAAATCAAAGAAAAATTCTGTAAAAGTAGTGAATAAGGGACAATATTGGAAGTGTAATGTAATGATTTTTTCGGTTGGATTGGCCAAGGAAGTGAAGCATGAATATAAGAGTACTTCAGCTTGTGAGACTCGCCATCAAAAAAATCAGCTCAATCAAACATCGGGAACAAATCCTACTAGCATGCAAACTAGCATTACTTTTTATTCATTCAAAGCACCAATTTTTTTTTTATTTTTCGAGTTCATGAGACAAGAAACGACTAAATTATATCAGCATATCCCTCAAAAGTTGCTTTCAGCCGTGGTGTTCCCATTCTGCGCATTGCATCTCGAGGCCGACCTCTGCCCTCCGCGGCACCACCGAATGTTCAAAGGGCACCTAGTGAGACAATTCTGCGCGACGCTCCCCCTCACATATGCACCGCCACCATCGGTAAATTCAGATGGTAGAGTCCCCACCAGGTAATTGTGATCCAAGAACAAACTCCTCCACTCTCCGCCCAGCTTCCCCCCGTACTCCACCGGAATCTGCCCTGACAACTGGTTGCTCCCCAGATTAACCTCCGTTAAATTCCCGTACGTAACCAAATTCACTGGCAGATGTCCGGTCAGCATGTTTCCATGCACGTCGAGCACTTGAAGCTGCGACTCGTCCCCAGGAATTTGTATCACCTCCACCACCGAGAAATTGTTGAGGGAGGCGTTGATGCGGTTCAGATTCGGTAACGTGACGATTTCCCCGGTTATCGACCCTGAAAACCTGTTACCACTAAGGTCTAGTGTTTTGAGGCTTTTCATGGCCCCTAGTGTTGAAATATGCCCTGAGAGTCCATTATGGCTTAGAATCAGTGTTCTTAGGTTTAATGGAAAATGTGGTAATGTCCCATGGAGGTTGTTACTTCTTAGATCTAAGGTGTTCAACTGCCATAAATTAGATAGGTTAGGGATTTGTCCTGTGAGTTGATTGTTCGACAAGCTTAAGAAGTTTAAGCTTCGCAACACGGAAATTATCTCCGGGATTGATCCGGAGAGACTGTTATGTGACAAATCGAGAGACTCGAGTCTTTTGAGCCTCTGGATTTCGTGAGGGAGAGAGCCCGTGAAGAAATTCCTGGATAGGGAAAGGGTGTTTAGCTTTTGTAGGTTGTAAAGGGAAATGGGTATTGGCCCTCTGAATTTGTTGTTGCTGATTTGAAGAGTGGTGAGCTGTGTCAGATTTCCGATCGCCGCACTCAAGAACCCGTCGTATCCACTTTCGTCGAGGTCGATGATTGATATGCGGCTGATGTTGTTTTGAGGTTCTGTGCAGAGGATTCCTAGGAAAATCCCCCCTGTGCTATCACAGGGATCTGCTCCAAACTCCCAAGTGTTGAGAAATGAAGATGGAGGAATCAAGTTTGGATCGATTCCGTTTCTCAGACTTTGGAGAGCTTCTATATCCGACCGGAGAGTCACTGATTGAACGAACCACGGGATGGAAAATGCCATGAATATGGAAATGGAAAATCTGCAATGCATTGGCTTGGCCATTAGACCAAGAGGGGATGCTAAATGACTTTTGTATGGTGCTTGTGGCATGTCCTTTCTAAGCTCTTTATATTAAGGTTTTGTTTGAAAGGGGAAACAAATATGATTCTTGGCCTGAAAATGCTCATTTCAAGAAACTGGTTGGACATGCCAAGAGATTGGACGTAGCAGAAGAGTAGGTGGCAAGGGAATTGGGCAAATACTATTGTAAGTTGAAAGTTGGTTGGAAGTAAGGGAAGTGTTTCATTTGTTTGGTTCTGAATAATAGGCAGTGGCCATCTCAACCAACTTTCACTCATTAGTCATTACATGCCCAATGAATTCAGTAGCTAAAGTTCAGCCTCTATCTGGTATTATGATTCTTGGCCACCACCAGAATTTGGCCTTTTTGGGCTTCCGATACTGATACGTATACTAATTCCAAGCCAGTACATAATCTAGTTCACCAACTAATATGACCGGTTCGACAACAAAAAAGCTCTTCCACGTGGACGGTAACACTACGAATTCACAACTGCACCACCTTGACTTAGGGGCACTCCAATATGAAACAAAAAACTAACATATAACCTGATAGCCAAAAGAGTGCACAACAAGCTCAAGGTTTAACACAGAAGATCAAACATGCACTGAAAGTCTGAAACAGAAGTTATAACTTACAGGAATGCAGTCTTAACTCAGATTATGCACGTATGGTACACCCGAGAGCGTCAAGTGCCATTCATGATAACAAACTCACAACATCCAACATGAAACAACCTTAACACACAGGCCCGGCCCTGAGATTTCCGAGGCCCTAGGCGGGATTTGAAAATGGGGCCTCTCATTTTTAAGTATATATATTAGTTGTTTTGACAAATGAAACAAATCAGTCTTGTAGTTGAGTGGCAGAGCTGTTGTACTCGCTTTAAAACCCCTGGGTCAACGGTTCGAAACTCCTTAACGTTGGCTGAAAGCCTTTTGTTTTGAAGATGTTCAAAAATTTTGCATTAAACTTGCATATGCCAGGAGTCGAACACGGCACCACTGGCTTCTTATGCGCTAGCAATCGACCACCGCACCACAGCAGATTAGTTGTAAATTAGTTCACTTAAATAATATTTAACATAATCTGTTATTTGGGGGCCCTTTTTTTCGGCCCGAAAGGGGAGGCCCTAGGCGGCCGCCTGGTGGGCCTATGCCCAGGGCCGGCCCTGTTAACACATCCAAAAGTTGACCATAAGCTACTGGAATTAACTCTTCTAGCTCTGGATTTATGCAACCCTGCCCTGACCTGCAAAATACTTGCCCGCACATGCATATACGATATTATGGACAACTCATTTAGATAGTTCCTGAGCTGCCTTAGTACTATGAAGCTTCAGTAGGTCTAGATTCAGCCTAGATCGGGAACGGTGAAATACTCCTCATCCTCATGATAAGGGATTTCAAATCGAGGCTTCTTGTGGGGCATGTTGTACTTGTTGGGCTTGTATGAAGTTCCATGGCTAAACTGTGATACTGGAAGCTGAGGAACTTCAGCTGGAGATAATGCCTCCCGAGGAACTTGATCACCAAAGAGTTCAACGTCTGTGGACCATTCTAAATCTCCAAGCCCGACTTGTTCTTTCTGCATTCACAACATACAAAACTCACTAAAGAAGTTCGTATTTAATTAAAGAGCAAAGTCCACTTTGACCCCCTGTGGTTATCGCTATGTGCGGATACCCCCGTCATGGTTCAAAACTGATCACATAACCTACCTATGGTTTTGAAAATGTGCGGATAGACCGCTTGCTGTCATGTTTTTCATCCATATTAACGAATACAACATTAAAAGACCAATATACCCTCGTCATATCCCTTGATTCTTCTTCTTTTTTAAATCTAACCACCTCATCCCCTATACCAAAAATTGAATCCAAACCGTTGATATTGTAAATTTTGATGAGTACTAAATCTATGCCAAAATTCAAGTCAATCAAAAAATGAAAAGCTCATGGTCAAATCGATTTTGTTATGAAATTAAAATTTCAAATTTGAATTTACTAAAAATTAGATCACTGAGTTATTGATGCCTGATCGAGATGATTTTTTACAGAGATACTCTATTCTTTATTTAATAAATTATGACCAACTTAGATTATATTCTAGAGGGGTGTGAGATACACCTCCGTCAATATGGATGGAAAACATGACGGCAGGAGGTCTATCCGCACATTTTCAAAACCACAGGTAGGTTATGTGGTCAGTTTTAAACAATGAGGAGGGTATCGATAACCACAGGGGGTGAAAGTGGACTTTGCTCTTAAGTAAAGAAGTTCCGAAGACTCCTCTCCTTGGTTCAATCGTGCCAAAACAGAAGGATTGGATTTATATCTTATACCAACACCTTCAGTAAAATTGATGACTAATTGTAACATAGCAGTCCTCCTAGCCAGTCCTCCGAGCTATTCCATCTCGTGTCCTTTGTTTTAATCATCTATGCTGAAGGTATGAGAATGAGCCTATTTATACATACTGCATCAAGCGTGTATGTTAATACGATAATAACATCCTTACCTTCTCAGAGGATTCGAGATCTGAGAACTGCAACAAGTCATCAACAGCCCACGATGGTGACGTGAAGCTAGAAGATTGATGTGTGGGGGTTTTCAAGGCAGCTTGCGCTTTATGATTTGGTGGCTTTGGCTCTTGGTAGCTTTTCTCACTGTCCTTTGTGCAAGTTGAACTTAGAGCAACTCGGATTCCGGTGGCAAGAAACCGCTGGTGGTTTGCTGAGAGGCTACGAGCAGCATGGATTGGCTCATCACAATCCTTACAAAAGAGAGCCCTGTCTTCCACACAGAAAATGAAAGCTGCCTTCTCCTACATGAAATTGATACAGAGCATAAGAACATAAGCAGTTTTTAACATGAGAACTCTATCGAGAGTGGTTTAATAAATTAAATGAAGAACACCAAATTCATAATTCTTCATACACCATATAACTTAGGCAAATGATTCTTATTATGTTGTCCACCAATAAGTTAGAACCAAGGCACTATTGGATAAGTTAATTGCGAAGCTGCATTTTCCTCACTTGGTCTGACTAATCAAACCACACAACATTCATGCACCATCAAGATGCTTTAGTGGCAAGTAATCTTATAACTATCTAACAGGTCCCATCATATTCTTTCGGAATATCCAATCTGCACCTTGAGCTGCTCCTTGCTTGAAGTGATCTTAATTTTCGTTGTCGACTTGTCGTGGAACCAGCAGTATAACACCAGAGTGATTTGTACCATTCACTCTTTTTCCCGTTGTTCACATCACGAGTCTACAAAAAGTAAGAAACGACGTGATAACATGGCATGGCTGGTTTTGGGATCATCCTCATTTGGGTTTCTTGTAGTTTAAAAGATTTCCCTGGGAGCATTTACCTTCTAACATGTTCAAGACCCAAACACAGGCTTACTAATTCACAATCCTTTCTGCACTAAAATATAGCCGACCCGTCGAAAATTCTATATACCACAACTATTTTCTAAGGAACCTCAACCAAAAGATAGAAATAACGCACGAGCTAAACGCTCCTAGTGACCCTGAGGAAGACAGAGAAAATAATAATTAGGATTTAGGAATCAAAATGTAACACATGACCTGATTTTAATCAATGGTTTAGTCCGTTCAGTTGTCGAGAAAGTTGTGTGGAAAATTGGTTCCCAGAAAAAGTGAAGTGAGGTGAAGTAAAAGAAAAAGAAAATTATTTTCCTGTGAGTATTCATTTGATAAAAGAATTTTGCAAGAAAAATTAAGGTTTAGTTGCTTATTCGTCAAGAAAAAGAAACTTTCGGGAAAATTTTGTGAGTGTTCACTCATTTTCTTTTTCCCGCGACACAAAATCCTGTGTTTTTAGCAGGATCACTTTTGTAGGAAAGTAATTCCTGCAGGAAAATTTAAATTGTTAAGTCCAAGAATTTTCCTGTCAACTGAACACTAGGAAAGTTATGGGAAAATTAATTTTCCCATCCTTTCCTGTACTTTCCTGGCAACTGAACGGGGCCTTGAGTAACCCATTTTTCTTAGATTGCAAACAAAGCATAAAAGATCACCATATGCAAAATCACAACTTCTAATCAAAACCTGATTTTAAAATTCGCAGATTGGGGTCTCTTTAATGCCTCTCTAATTTTTTGGTTTCAAACAAACCAATTGAGATATATTTCCTCAACCTTTGAATATGTGATCCAATAAATGTTACTAAGTAAACCTACTCACCAACCAACTGGAAAAGCCCCAGTTGGACAAACCCTCAATTGGAAGGTCAGAAGATCAAACCTGGGAAAGACTAGACAAGTATTGATTATTTCTTTCCCCATGGGGAGTCTTCCTTTATTGGCATGTGTATTCCCTATTATGTGTATTTATTTCCCTGATTTGTGGCTTGTTTGTATCATTTTTACCGTCACTTGTTCTCCAAACACATGGCTTTCTCTCCATAAGAATACCCCATAAGAGCATCTCCACTCCTTTACCCTTTTTTCAGTCAAATCGAAAATTTAAGTAAAAATTCCTTGAAAGTAGATCCAAATTGGGGTTTCACTCAAAATTTAACTCAAAACAAAAGAGATCCAACATTTTGCCCAACTTTTTGAAAGTAGTATTTCTTTCCCTCATAGTTCCAACTATCCCATCAATAAAGCTTTCTACTCCAATTTCTTCTTGGATTGGGTTTGTCCATTAGAGTATTTCATATGTTTCATATCACAAATGAAACCAGGGCACTTGGCCCAATGGAAGATTGTGTAGCCGCACTTAGGCCCCATTCAGTTGTCCAGAAAGTACAGGAAATTATGGGAAAACTAACTTTCCCATAACTTTTGTAGTGTTCAGTATCCAAGAAAATAATGGGACCCACACTTCTAAGTTTTCCTGCATGATTTACTTTCCCACAAAACTGATACGGCCATTTTGGCAAGATTTTCCGCCGTGGGAAAATGGATCGATAGCGCCAAAACACTCTCTCACAAAAAATGGCGCTAGAACTAGAGCTTTTTGTTTTGGCGGCTTCTAGCTTCCCATTAATATAATGTTGCAGCAACTTGAAATTCAACCCTGCAAAACTCTCCATCTCAAGTCAATTTTTTTGGCTTTTAGCCTCTGTCTTTTTCAAGGTTAGTGTTTTTCCCTCTTTTCTTTGATTTCTCTAGTTTAATATTGCTAATTAGAACATACTCCATATATATATAGTTCTCGCTTTGACTAAAAAAAATATATATGTACTAACTAATAATGAGTGGATTTTTTTTATTGCCAACTAATCAAGCATGGTTGTTTAACATTTTTTACAATTGATTATCAAAGGATGTCAATTTGAACAGGGGATTTGCATGATCATTCAAAGGATAGCCAATTGAATAGAGAATTGCAGGTTAATTTTTCCATTTCATGTTAAGGCTTTGCATTGTTCCGTATGTGTTAATTTTTGAAATATGGTAGCCATTTATTTAGCTCTCAAAGTTACTTTATTTAAAATTTAGCAATGAGAATAAAAATAAAGAAGTTTCTTATTAGTGTCTTTTTCCTGGCAAATGAACAACTATACTTTAATTTTCCTGCAAAATTCTTTGGTCAAATGAACACTCTCCGGAAAATAGATTTCTTATTCTTTTACTTTAATTTACTTTACTTTACTTCACTTTTCTTGAGAACAAACTTTTCTGCACAACATTCCTGGTAATTAAACGGAGCCAGTGAGCAAGGGCAGATTCAGTTCAGGCACAGGTGGGTCACGTGACCCACCTGAAATTATTGGGGTATTTTTTGTGTGAATCAAAACAGGAAGTAATATATATAAAACTACCCGAAATATAGCAAAATTTTGGAAGAAAAAGATTTATATAAACTTGTAGTTGCTGGTAAGAGTTGAACCCCCTTCCATCAGGGACTTATTCAGTGTAGTACCACAAAGCCAAGACATACAATTCAAAAAATCACACAAAATATTAATGTAATAAATGATCTAGTAAAAGTACAGAAACAGTAGTACATTTATTTTTTGTTCTCATTAGATTTTTTTGAACGCATGTTCTCATTATATTTGATAGTTAAATTTTTTATTAAGTTTATACTTGAAAAGTGACCCATCTGTACAAAATTTCTGGATCCGCCGCTAGCAGTGAGGTTGTGGTTTCAGCTCCTACAGAAAAGAAATTGATACCCGTGCCTATGGATCGGGAAGGGGTTGTTCAGTATCAATACTTCGTAAGGTATGCCTAAGAAAAATTCAAATGAAGGTTTTACTCAAATTTAAATAAAAGTGTGGGAAAAGGGTAGAGATGCTCTAACTCATACACAACAGCTGGGTCAACTACCCAAATTTGTTGTTTGTTAGGCTTTTCACGCTAAATGACAGAAATCACTTGATATCCCGTTCATTTTTTTTAAGATTCACCTTATGCTTCATTTAAGTTTTTTACTAGCTCAACTAGTTAAAACTAACAAGAAAAATATATGTTTATAATAAATAGGTACTCCCTCCGTCCCAATTTACTTGTCCTAGTTCTATTCTAACTGGATAAAAAAAAACTAGCTATATCTTTATATTGTTAATGAATTTTATATTCAATATGGATCTTGTTTGATAGATCTCGATTTGTTCTATAATACAATATTTTCAAAATCACCTAAAACATTACAAATTACAAAATATAATCAATTGAAAAGTGGCCCAAACTCCCAAAAGTGACAATTAAATTTAGACGGAGGGAGTACTGTGTATTCTCAAAGATTTGGTTCCGAATATAATAAAAAATAGATAGGGTCCCAAAGTGTTTCGAGTACGCCTAGAGGCTCTAAAAGAGAGTATAGGGCCGGCCCTGGTTGTTGCATATACTGATATATATATATATACAGTCCTTTTCAGGTCCGGACACCTTACGGTCCGGACCTTCCATTTTCCGATCGAATTTCGATGATCCGAGCCGCTCAATATGATCAGAACGTGATTTTAAGGGTACCTACAGAAAATTAGCAAAAAAATGATCGGGAATGGCTTGATCTGAACAGTTTTTTATTGAATGGTTCAGTAAAAAACTGCTCGGATCAAGCCCTTCCCGATATTTTTTTTGCTGATTTCTCGCGGGCACCCTTAAAATCACGTTCTAAACACATTGAGCGGCTCGGATCATCGCAAATCGATCGGGAAAGGGGAGGTCCGGACAGTGTGGACCGTAAGAGGAGTAGACTTAAAAAGAATTAATATATATATATATATATATGGACCGGTTTAGCTCACACCCATTTTGACACCTGATTTTGATTTTGTTTCGGGTCCCATTATGATGTTTCAAACCGTTGATCTTGTTTAAATTAGTAAAATAGGGGGCTTGCAAAAAATCAGCTTATTTTGATATCCGTAAGTGCTTGATCCAAGCAGTTTTACAAAAACTGTGACACGAATAGGAGCTGGTGTATCAAAATGAGCTAAATTTTTTCGAGATCAACATTTCAGAATAGCACAATAAGACCTGAAAGGGTGATGTGTCAAAATAAGTGTGAGCGGAACCGTCCCCATATATAATAGGGTGTGTATATAAATTTATATTGTATTTATTTATTTAAATGATCAAGGGTACATATTAAATCATCAACGGCCAACTGGAAAAAGAAGAAACAAGAACACCTAACAAGACCATGCAAATACAGAGAAGTTGAATGATTACTTGGCAAATATCACAGGGAGGGAGTTTGTTGGAGAGGGACTCAAGGAGAAGCCTCTGGTGCTTGCTCGCAAGCTTGTTCGCCGCATGAACTTCCACGTCACATTTCGCGCACAGCGCCGCCTCATCCGCGCAGCAAATCAACGTCGCCGGCGCCTTCTCGCACACATCACACTGGATCTTCATCACCCCTTCTGCCTTCTAGAGAGAGAGAGAGAGAGAGAGAGAGAGAGAGAGAGAGAGATTTAGGAGATACCCAGTTGAGGAATTGAGATTCAGGAGATACCCATTTGAGGAATTTGATTAAGAAGGTAGAACAGCCTTTTTCCCATGATATTTCTTGAAAATTTATAGGCAGGAGATACAAGAAAAGAGAAAATGAGGGAAACCTTGGCGGAGAGGAAACAACAGACAAAGAGGATTCGAGAGTGAGGGAGTGAAGTAGGGGGCCGGATCCTGTCCAGTTATTACCGACAAGTTCTGTACAGTTTTTTGCATTTGGATTGATTTTTATTTTTTTTTATCCGCCATTTGGATTGCTCAGAAGTACATTATTTTAGACTGTCCAGTGTCCAGGTTCAGATTTTTTCGGGGGTGTTTAAGATATTTCATAATAAAAATTTATCTGAAGGAATTTGGATTATTTAAAACGTTTTTGGACGGTCTCGATACTCAGTGGTCTTTCTTCCCTCTAGTCTCGTCCAGCTTAGTTTTTATGAGCAAATTTCAAACTCACAACGATTGGAATTGTTGATTTTATAAAACTTGTTAATTTCTTTAAAGAAAATAATGTTCAGTAAATATATTTATCTTTAAATAAACACACTGCGCACATCAAATTGGACCCATTCATTACAAAATAAAAAGTGTTCCGATTAAACATTATTCAACATATATCAAACATTATTTTTATGATATACTTAAAAAAAACCTGACAAAATAAACGATTCAATTATTATTACTGTGAATCCGTAATGGACTCACAAGAATCAACATTCCACGAGAGGAGGCTGGATTGGACTTGAGCCCCGTGTACAAAGGATTTTCAGATTTGCACGTCAAAAGGACGGGAGAATGGTTGAGACAGCACAGCATTGGTGGGCCACACCCAATTTGTGGCTGTGAACAATACAACAGCACCAGTGGTCACCGGTTCAATTACTGTAGTTTGGACATACTTTCACAGGAGAGAATCTGGTCCCCAAACTGGGCCTTCCTTTAATTTTGGTACCTAACTTTAAATGCAGGAATTCATTTGTTAGCAACAAATGACGGCCTAGAAAAAGAAATGTGGGCCGAGAAAAGATGCGCGTTGAAAAAAGACGGATTGTAATTGTATAGCGGTATTTGAAAACATATTTCGGAGATGTCCTAAAATGCTCATGGTTATCATTATGAATATACAAACCACAATTATAAAAGCCTAAAAATATATATACCCAGTTGACATGTGATATGATTGCATTGTGTTGTCTAAGGACACGATCGTTGTACTGAGTAGTTGGATTATAGTCTCTTATCATAAAGATGGTTGCATGTGCAGTAGTACCAACTATGAGAAATCCACCAATCCACATGTGATGTGTGAATAATGACAGTTGTGTACCGTAGTTGTGCGTCGAGGTTGAGGGAAGTTTTTGGGGATCCGGGGATCTTGTAAGGCGAGCTGTGCTATAGGGCCCTATTAACAGTCGAAGATAATAATTATATTTGAACCATTGATTGCCGAGATAAACTATCCGGATGCGCCCCACAGAGTGCCCTATAGGAAGCCGCACTATAAAATTTTCCAATCCAGTTTTTGGGGTAATGAATGAAGATAGATAAAAAATGAGAGTAATAATTGAAAAAAAAATTGATGGAAACCGTGCGCAAATAGAGAAATTGGTATGGTTCTGGAGGTCCATAGGGAACATAGGACTATGAGTTTTCAATTCTACTTGGGAGTAGTAGTCCTTTGTGCTCTCTCTCTCTCTATATTGAATCCGGCCCGGGTCCGAAAGTTATGACACCACCCATTCATTTTATTCTCCTTGTCGACTTTTATAGTGATTACAACCTCGTTTGTTTCATAAGACTGATTGGGCTGAGTTAGTATTCATGCGACTATCTTGGGACTAATTATCCTAGGACTATTTTGATTGGGCTGAGTTAGTATTCATGAGACTGTCTTGGGACTAATTATCCTAACTAGGACTATTTTAGAATGTAATACCATGAGTCGAATGTTTTGGGGTTCATGGGATTGGATGATTGAATATTTTTTGTCACATGTATATTATGTTTAGTTTGATGGACTAAGGAGTAGAATAAATTTGTCAAATGGCTTAATTACCCTTATAACTTAGCAATTAAATTATGCAATAAAAAAAATAAAGGCACTGCGGCTCACATGGAGTTGGTCAATGCATGTGATATCAATGTCCTTAACCACACGGTTAATATGGTTCCAGTTTGTTGAGCAAGTTAATTAGGGCCTCTGATCATTTTATGCGGGTTAAATGAGTAAATACCTCTCCAAAGTATGGGTTTTCGCCATTCCTACTGGAGTAAATGTACGTTCGAACGCTTGGTTTGACAAAACTCCAGTGGTCTCAAGAATTTCTATCTGGACGGTAGTCAAGTCCGTCTGAATTGCCAACGCTCCAAAGTTTGATTTCAAACTTGTTTTGGACTTACTATAGATTTATTCTTGAGGGTTTCCTTGTTGGTTTAGGACTTGCGGTGCAAGTAACTCAATTTGGGCAATACATATCTTTGGTAAGGATTCTTTTGCTATAAATATAGCTTAGCTCTCTCAACTAGGGTTGAACTTCTAGTTAGATCCTTGGGAGAGCTCCTATTGGGGTGCTTGGTAGAACAACAGATCTTTGTTAGATTTGTGCTTGTTCTTTGGCTGCTCCTCTTCAGTGGGCTTGGTGGGCCTTTGGCTTTTGGAGATCTTTGTTTTGGTGTAGCCTTCAATCACTCTGAGGCACTTGATTCTTTGGCAATCTCATGGAGATCTTGTTGTCTTTTGGTTATACTAATTACCAAAGTTTTTTGCTAGGAAATTCTATTCGTCGTCCATTTGTCACAAATGGGGAATCTTCGATTCTCAATTGCGAGGAAATTATAATTCCTCACAAAACACCCTTTGGCAAAGAAGTATGTTCCACGCTAAATAAAAATTTAAAATAAAATGACACAAAAATGACACTAAAGACAGTTTTTTAAGGGTGTTCAAGAAAACCGCCTGAACTATAAAACTGGTCTGATCCGGACCGAACCGTCCTATTTGATCTAGTTCTATGGTTCTGCGATCAGGTTATGGTTCCAAAAAAATAAGAACCGTTAATTTTGGTTCGATTACTGGTTTTCTCAATTAAAGAACTGTGGTTAGAACCAAACCGAACCATTTAAAACTAATATGTATATATATAATTATATAAAAATAAATATATGTGTGTAATTTAGTAGGTTAATCTCTTTTTTGCTAAACTTACTTTATTTAGAGATGAAATCTCATTTGTTAGGTTTTATTTTCTTCTTTCTTTTTTTATTCTAATAGATTACCTTCCTATTCATTCAATTCTTTGCAACC
>BPLS01031213.1:88685-99710 GCA_019656275.1 Rhododendron kiyosumense
TTTTTCCCCCCTTCTAATTATTGGATTAGTCAAGTGTTTACTAGTTTAGGATCCGGACAGATAACATACTTCTTCTAACCCCAAGGACTGGCCTGGTGGTCAAGGTCACGGCTTGTCCCCCGGGATCAATCAAGGTGCACATAAGCCAACCTGGACAACCCCATTTAATTAAGCTTGTTGTCGCTTTAGTTCGATTATGAAGTAAACACACCTTACTAAATGAACGAGCATGGACTTTGAGTTTGAAGTGCAACTTGGCGCGGTTATGTACCATGGAACATGCTTCAATGAGCTTTTTTGATCAATATTCAGGAGTTAAATCTATTTTTCACTGCAATGAGGCAATCCTCGTGTACACGACGAGTTAGATGCTTTGGGACCTTTGGATAAGGGCAAGAGTCAAGACTGATCCGTTTTAAAAGCATTGATTTTTAGGTTCTTAGTTACCTTTCTATATGCTCTTGACATCATTTGCTCTAGGATGCCACACTTTTATCTTATTTGGCGGTTTTGTGGTATTGTTTCAATTTCGGATTATAGGTTCCGGTTGACCTTGGATAGGGACAATGATGGTATGCATATGTGGAGTCCTTACCTTTTATGTGTGGGGTTCATGTTGAGGAGTCTCTTGTAGTTTCTTTTGGTTGCTTGCAAGCCCAAGCCATAAAAATTGGCAATCCAACATTGAGTTGGTTGTAAGATCCTCAGAAGGAAAAAATAGAGAAAATTGTGCCTTGGTTTGCTGTTATCTAAGACCCATTACATATGTGGCAAGACTTTACTCTCCAGGTGTTTGGATTGCCTTGTGCCTCTGCTTGATGATTTCTCTATCCATTGTTTTTGTAGAAAGATGAATACCCATCTTACTACATAACCATTGGATTCCTTACGTGTACGGTGAGACTTTACTCTTTGGGTGTTTGGATTGCCTTGTGCCTCTGCTTGACGATTTCTCTAACCATTGGTTTTTTAGAAAGATGAATTACCCATCTTACTACATAACCATTGGATTCCTTATGTATCCTTGTTACTGCTTTTACTATTTTCTGATGTTCCGTAACTTTTTCATGACTACACTAAATCTTAAATTTATAAACACAGTTTTGTCCGTTTATTCATCAAATTATGCAATTAGCAGTGAATATTATTTTATTAGAGAGTAAATTACTCTTGTGTGTAAATTTAACTTTGTATACTCATCTTGACCTGGTCTAATGTGTTTTCTATGCAGGTAATTTGGATGAGAAAGTAAGTGACAGGGTGTTGTATGATATTCTCATTCAAGCAGGACGTGTGGTGGACTTGTATATTCCTCGTGATAAGGAAACCAATCGACCAAAAGGTTTTGCCTTTGCGGAGTATGAGACTGAAGAGATTGCAGACTATGCTGTCGGGCTTTTCTCTGGCCTTGTGACTCTTTACAACAGGACATTGAAATTTGCGGTGGGTCCTTTTTCTTCTGTGGATTGAACTAGCTATGTTTGTCGAGGGATCTTGAGTCATACCGTCATTTGGTTGACTGTTATGTGGTATTGCTGTCCGGCCTTTCTTATTCATTTGGCTTTTTACTTGTGAATTTTGAAATAAGGTTTTGTCACTGGTTAAGTTTCTTCTTTAAAAGCTTGGGTTCGGCTCAATATTTATCAGACGTAGCCAAGGGCCCAAGCTACAATAAGTAACGCACTACAAAGTGGAGTTATGTATCTTCAAGAATAGGTTGGTTAACTACTGATAGACTATTGGTGGTTGTATTTTAATTTCATAGCTTCATTGCTTAGTGTGGTTTGGCCTGAAATCACTGTTGTCGGTCTGTGATTAAATCCCTTTAAACTTTAAAAGAGGGAAAAATTTTGAGGAGCCGACTTGATAGCGCCCTGGCCTTGTAGTAGCTTGTATATAATGACATTTTCTTTTGTCAAACAGATATCTGGGCAAGACAAGCCCTCTGCAAACTTTCCCGGATCAAATTCTTCTTTCAGAGCAGGTCCACCCCCTATTCCCTTTAACAATATGGAAGCTTCCCCACACTCTGCAAGATTATCAACACCTAGTTTGTTTCCTGAACTCCAATTAAATAATAGTCCAGGTAATGTATCTTCGAGTGAAGTTTTTTCATTTTTATTTCTTTAGTTTGCTTGCATTTTTTCTTTTTGTGCTTATTCGTACAGGGGAAATGTTCTTTTCATTTCATATGTGCTTTTCAATCTTCTCTTCCATTTGTTCACAGTTCCCTCTACTGTTGGACACCAAAGTAATGGGTATAGATCAGAGTTTGATGGCTACAGTTACGATCACAGTCGAGGAGTTTTTGGGGCAACAATGGATAACATTAGCCGCTCTAGGTCGAGCCGCTTTGATAGGAGCCCAGTTGATTATCCGTTTAGATGATTTTCAAAGATCAATAAGTAACAAATCTCACCTTCATTTTACCTCTCAAGCAACTCTAACATAATCAGTGGTTGTAAGAAGGGAACGTAATCAGTGGTTGTAAGAAAGGAGCTTCTCATGGAAGATGCATATTTAACTTCAGATGGTAGTTTGTGTTGCAGGTTTAGTCAGTTGTGTTTATTTGATTGCATTGTGATTTGGAGACAGACTCTATATGACATTGTATGTGTTGTACTTGTAACCTTGTTCCATTCCCTCGAGTGTTCTGAACTTGAGAATTGTAATGGGATCATCTAAGTTGTTGCTTCCCAGCATCTTTTCAGCTTGAAATCTTAAATGTGCATCGAACACCCTTTGTGTGTGGGTGGGTGATCCCGCCATTGCGGGAGATAGCTACATCGGTTGCCCCCCTCTCCACCCTTTCTTCCGAGCAAAAAGAAAAAGATAATGAGTTGCTTGCCTTTGTCAAATATCATTGGGCATAACCTCCTTTGTATCCGGTTAAAGTTGCAGCAGGGATTTGAGGAATGTTGGTTTTGAGCCTAGGGAAGGGCCGAGGGGCTTAACCAGATTTTAGAGGTTAGGATGGAGGTAGGAGCAGTCATTTAGTTCGAAAATGGTATGATTCCACCTGCTTTATTTTGATCTTTCGAATTAATACAACTTCACAGACTTATACCCAGAATCAATTTGAAATCTATATGGTGAGCTCTGTACCATGTAGAATTTCAGTGTCCATCACATTCCATTGTTTGAAAATCGATAGGAACCACGAACACAGAACTAGAAGTGCATAATTCTTATACTGGTACATGTTTTGATCTGTTAGACTGGTACATTTGGATCTCATGATTATTTTCTCTCACACATTGAAATGGACAATCCTCGTATTTGTACTGGAATGATAACTTGAATAATAAGCAAAGGCTTCACGTGGTACCCGGTGTAGCTTTGGCGGGATTGTTAATGATCTGGGATTAATGACTGATGAGGTTGTACGTCCAATGTTCCCGGTGTAGCTTTGGCGGGATTGTTAATGATCTGGGATTAATGAATATGATTACTGATGAGGTTGTACGTCCAATGTTCATGCTTATTTTGCACGGGAGTAAGTGATAGAAATGTTAAAAACCGTGCTTGTTTTGCCCCCAAGAGAAATGGATTAAAATGGTAGTTTTCCATTTTGCCCATGCGAATAGGGAAGGGCGATTGAGGTTTTTTGGGTTTGGAAATTGCTTGATTTGCTCATGCATGTTTTTGTAATGCCAACAGTGTTGGAAAACAGTTCTGGAAGGTTGAAGGAAGAGAGAGTCTAGGTCTACCACATGATGTGTGCAGATTTTCTGAATATCCCGAAGGGTTCGCCTTCTCATAAAGTATGCTTTCCAACCCTGGTAAAAAATTCCAGTTCAGTTTTAGAGTAGGAATGACCTGTCAAGCGGTAGTAGAATTAGATTCAAAAGAGTTACAATAACGGGACACTACATCATTCATGTGAGGTGCACAATAGCTAAATCAAGCCCAATGCACAATGACCCAAGAAATAGCTATTTGGTAAGAAATAACAAAAGACTCCTATGCATGAGAACTATGAGCTACTAATCAAGTCTTGCCTAAAACAATATTTGACCACCAGGCCTCTCAGTGGAGACTCTAGGGTGGTCAAATGGGCGGGTTTGGGTGTTCAAAGAGTTACAATAACATGACACTACGTCAATCATGTGAGGTCCACACTAGCTAAATCAAGCCCAATGCACAATGACCTAAGAAATAGCTATACGGGGAGGAAATAGAGAAATGATGAAAGACTCCTATGCATGAGAACTAGTGAGCTATTAATCAATTCTTGCCGAAAACGATATTTGCCCCCTGGCCTCTCAGTAGAGACTCTAAAAGGGTGACCAACGAGGCTAGTCGGAGTTGGTTATGAGAAGTATGTTTTGAGAGAGGGAGAGGAGATACCATGGCTCGAACCCATGAAGTGAAGGCGCCACGAGAGTGCCACTATTACGGAATTCAAATCCTTGGTTAATGATAAGTACGTTGAGACCCCCAATTCGGTGTCATTGGACATTCATAAAGTCCCTATCAGAATTCAAAAGAATCACAACAGAGCACACCATTGTTACCTTACTTTCACCCATTGGATAAACCTAAGTTTCTTCAAGCATGCATCAAAGGAGAAAGTCTATGTCCTACAATCAGGACCAAGAACTACCCGTAAAGCGAATTTGTGTTGTCCAAATGTACTTGAGTGCAGACCGCGTGGCTGTCTTCATCAGAAGGTGAGCTCATATCAGCTATCAGGGTGAGGGTTGAGCTTGTTTCATCCATTCGGACACAATCAGCTAAGGAGACCATATATCTCTCGTGCACAATTTTATCAGAAACTAATTAGGCACGGTACTCTTTGCGTCCCTTCCCAGAGAAAAGAACTGCCTTTCTTTCTTCTTACCTCTTTCATTCCTTTGTCATTCGTTCAATGATTTATGGGTTTGAAGATGATGCTTGTCACATTCATGAGAAAGCTGAGTCTAAGACCCTAGATTGAAAGCTGCCATCTGAGCAGGAAGATGTAAAATGCTTTAAGGGGCTGTTCGGACAAAAAAATAAGCCTGACTGTCCCGCCAAAAATGAGCCAACCTGGCTTTCCCACCAACCTTTAAGGCTCAGGGGTTGGCTTTATTGGCTTCTTCCGCATTTGCTTTTTCTTTGTCTGACACACTCACTCTCCCCCGACCCCACCTTGGTGTTCCAAAAATACCCCCGCCCCACAAATTCTATTGTTTTTTGTTGGGAAGCCAGAGGAAGACAAATAGGCAGGGCATTTTGGTAATTTCACTTGGCTTTTTTAGGTTGCCTTTTTAGCCGAACCACTGTAACTTAAGTTGGCTCATTTTTGGCGGGACAGCCAGGCTTATTTTTTTGTCCGAACAGCCCCTAACTACTCTCATACAAACAATAGAGTATACTAGAACCGCCGTGGGATGCAAAAGAAGCCAAGATGCCTTATCTCTTGAAAACGTTAGAGCCAGTGCCGTTCATTTTAGAATTAATGAGTGCAACATAAACTAAACAAAGACCGTATTTGTCTAAAAAAAAGTTTGTAAATGTTTTAAGGATTGCGTTTTCACAGTGGCAGAATTATCTTCTGGAACATATAGTGTGTCTAGCCAAAGTATCTCTCTCTGTGCCAAATTTGCTCCTAAAAGTGAACTTGAAATGGAATTACCCAACTATTTGTATAGAGATATCGTCGGGCATAACCTCCTTTGATCCAGTTAAAGTTACAGCAGAGATTTGAGCAGCGTTGGTTTTGAGCCTAGGGAAGGGGCTTAACCAGTCATCGGAGGTTAGGATGGAGGTAGGAGCAGCCATTTAGTTCAAAAATGGTATGATTCAGCCTGCTATATTTTGATCTTTCAAATTATACGTATTCACACTCATTCCCAGAATCGATTTGAAATCTAGACGACGACCTCATTGCCATGTAGAATTTCAGCTCCATTGCATTCCATCGTAAAAGATCAATAGGAACTCTACTAACACAGGAGTAGAAGTACATAACTCTTACACTAGTATATTTGGATCTCATGGGTATTTTCTCTCACACAAAAATGAACAATCCTCGTATTTAGACCGGAACGATAAGTTGAATAATAAGATAAGGCTCCATTTGGTAACCTGTTGGCAGGATAGTTAATGAGCTGGGATTGAGATTGTGCTTCATAACGAATATGATTACTAACGAGGTTGTGAATCCAACGATCCTGTTTATTTTGCACGGGAGTACGTGATACAATTGTTAAGCACTGCGCTTGGTTTGAACCCAAGAGGATTTTATTGAAATGATAGTTTTCCATTTTGCCTATCCAAATAAGGATATTACAAGGCGGTTGAGTTCTTTTGTGGTTTGGAAATTGCTTGATTTGTTCATGATTGATTTTGAAATGCCACCACATTTTCTTATAACCCATTTTCTACCACTGGCCTAATCCATTTACGTTGATAACCAAACTCCAGAACCGTTCTTCGATTTTGCCATTTTCGCAACTGTTAACAACCCAATGCAGCTTCAAACAAGATTAGCACATATCAAAGGACAATTGAGTCAGACTCGCAGAGTTAGCATTATGAATACCAGGTCCTCTGATACTTATTAATCCTTCCAAATGGAGGTATACGTATGCCGACCAGAATAAGGCCCCGTTCAGCTAAGGTTTTTATTAGTGGCCTCACTGCCTTATCAATCGGATCCTAGTATCCTACCATCTATACAATCCATTAATAAAATCCTACCATCTGTGCACTTTGTTGCGTTCCTGGACCACTTCTTTATCGAACGGGTAAGATTCTGACAAACTTTTTACTCAACTCTGGTTTGCAGCTCAGACTACAATCCCGGGGGTAATAACAACTTCACCAAACGCTGCCTAACTCTGCAACTATACACAAACCGATAGCGGTGCTGATTTGCTGAGGTCCACCATATGATGTGTGCAGATTTTCTGAATATCTCCATGGGTGTGCTTTTCTGATAACGTATGCTTTCAAGCCCTGGTTAAATTCTTCAATTCAGTTCAAGCCCTGGCTAAAGAAGCCAAACAAGACAGCCCATCTCTTTTAAACGTTAGAGCCAGCGCCATTCGTTTTACGATTAATGAGTGCAACGTAAACGGAATGGAGCCCGTATTTGTCTAAAAAAGTCTGTAAATGTTCGAAGGATTGCACTTTCAGAATGAAAACTTTGCATCTTCTGCACCATTTAGCGTGCCTAGCCAAATTCTACTTTCTCTGTGCCAAATTTGCTCCTAAAAGTGACCTGAAATGGGAATAATCCAACTACTTGTACCAATGATGATGTGATGAAACAGACCTAATTTGTTGGTAGATCTTAATACACTAAAAAATTGCTACACTCATTTGGATAAATAATTCCACAGTGTAATCCTTAGAATGCGAAAAACATGACGAACAGTAGACCACCTACTCAAGCCACAAAATCCCATCACAAAAGTTTCATGCATTGTTCTCATCCTATATATCATACATGCAATCCTCCTCCAAACACAACTCACATAATTCTACTCTCTCTCTCTCTCTCTCTCTCTCTCTCTCTCATGAAGAAGAGAATTGAACTGAAAGATGAGCTTATACTGCAACACCCGTTTCTCCTTCTCCTTGCTCTAGCATTAGGATTCATTATAATGGATCCGTTTCAAATGGGTCCGGTTGGAGGCCATGATTTTAGGCCGGTGAAGCATGACATTGCACCATACAAGCAAGTCATGGAGACGTGGCCTACGGACAACAGAAGCCGATTAGGGTCTGGAACTCTGGAGTTTGTGGATCAAGTATATGGCCCCGAGTCGTTGGAGTTTGATTCAAGCGGGCGTGGTCCGTACGCAGGGTTAGCTGATGGACGCGTTGTGAGGTGGATGGAGGAAGCTGGAGGTTGGGAAACATTCGCGCTCATGACAAGAAACTGGTAAGATTTTTCGAAGATAAAATTACCAAACTTCCATTTCTGAAGTAAAAATAGCTGAAACATGCTTTTACATGAAGATCGAAATATGGTTCAGAAATCAAATGCATCATTAGACACTTGTAATGCAAGTACAACCAAAACAATCTTGATTTGAACTATGAAAACTGCTCTTATGCGAAAAGATCAACGACATGAAACACAACAGAGTAGTTTCTGACATTTCATTCTTTCCCCGAACACATGAAAACGATGAAAACAAAAGCACTTCCAGACATAACAAATTTTCTTCTTTCTAATCCATGTGACTTGTAATGAAAATTGGATTCTTCTAAGGTCTGAGAAACTCTGCGCAAAAGGAGTCGACTCTTCGACGTCCAAGCAATGGAAAGTGGAGCCGCAGTGCGGCCGCCCCCTAGGCATAAGATTTGACAAGAAAACAGGAGATTTGTACATAGCAGATGCCTATTACGGACTCCTTGTTGTGGGGGCTGAAGGGGGCATCGCTACTAGTTTGGCAACTCATGTGGAAGGGGAAAAAAGGCCTATTTTCTTCGCAAATGATCTTGACATCCATAACAATGGTTCCATCTTCTTCACAGATACTAGCAAGCGATACAACCGCGCGTAAGTCCTTGCGTTCCTTGTTTCCCCATTGTTGAGCTACGTTTTGGGTTCATTTAAGAGAGAGAGTCATGGTACACAGCACGGACGAAGCTTAAAGATACTCGGGTCAAATATGTAAATTCCCGTGTGGTTTGTTGTTTTGTAAGACAATTTTGGTTTGTAGGTCATGTTGCTTATGTTTTGTTTAATTAATGGAGGTAACTCGAATTTTTTTGAAATACAGGGATCATTTCGTGATAATGCTGGAAGGAGAGGCCACAGGTAGGCTTCTTAGGTATGATCCTCCTACAGGAACAACACATGTTGTAAAAGATGGCTTGACTTTTCCAAATGGAGTTCAACTTTCTAAAGATCAATCCTTCCTTCTGTTCACTGAGACTACCAATTGCAGGTTCTCTCTCTCTCTCTCTCTCTCTCTCTCTCTCTCTCTCGCACACAATGTCGAATTCAACATGAAGCTGATGAATAACCAACAACAGAATTCGCCACTAAAACCATTTACATGAAGTTATTGCCAAATTAGTTTCTTGGTAGTAAACTGGCACATAAAAAGATTTTATGTGCCCCCATATTTATGTGTATAGATCCGGAGACAAATATGTCCAGAACCGTCCAATGCAAGTGGAAGGAGAAGTGCATGTGGAACCCTCGTTATCATGTGCGGCCCAAGTGCATCGGACATTGCGGAAACATCTAGATCCTTACACATAAAGAGCATAGCTCAAACTCCATTGATTCACCTTCTTTTTTATGTGGTGATGAGCTCCAATTAATCCACTTATAAGGTTCTCACCAAGTTTAAACTTAGAGAGCAAGTATTCAATATGCATGTTGGACCACAATCTTGTGATCAACATGCATGACCCTCACATGCATTTCATCTCTAGAAATGGCATACAAGTTGAGACGAGAAGAAAAGAAAATTGTTAACCACTGCCCAAACAAGACCTAAGAGAGAAAACAAATGTAGGATAATGCCATGATATTTAAACACCTTCTTGGTTGCTGCCTATACATGTAAATGCACATATGCACTTATATTTCCTGGTTGCAATCCAAACTCGTTTTTTGTCTTTCTTATTCCGATTAAACCAAGAAAAAATGCACAGAAAAATTTTGCAAGCTCAAAATTCCCAGTGTCATAATCTACATATTTAACACTTGGTTTTCTGGGTACATAGCCTCTTTCCTTTTCTGCTTTTTTGAAAGGTCAAACAACCAAACATATTTGTGCTACTGTGACAGGATACTGAAATACTGGCTAGAGGGTCCGAAAACAGGCACCGTTGAGGTAGCTGCTAACCTACCGGGTTTCCCAGACAATATAAGGCTAAACGAGAAAGGCGAATTCTGGGTGGCGATAGATTGTTGCCGGACCTCATGGCAAGAATTTTTCTCTAACAACCCATGGATAAGGAGCATTTACTTCAGACTGCCGATTCGGTTGAAGTACTTGGCTAGGTTCATGGGTATGAAGATGTACACTGTCATCTCTCTGTTCAATGACAAGGGAGAGGTATTGGATGTTCTTGAAGACAGGAAGGGTAAAGTAATGAAGCTAGTCAGTGAAGTTAGAGAGACAAAGGGGAAACTGTGGATTGGTACTGTGGCTCATAACCATATTGCTACCCTCCCTTACCCTTAAACCTAGTTCATTTGAATCTTGTAGCTTTTTAAGCTATGTGCAAGTGTTTGTTCTTCAGAGATTGGAACTAAAATTGGATAAGATTGATCAGGTAGGTTTATGTGTTTAATCAGTGCTCTAGTTTGCAGGTGGTGATTGTTGTCACCAAGAGTTGCAGGATGAGTTTTCTGTGTTCTAAAAAACTAGTCGCTAGTTGGGCAGAAGAGGGGTGTGTGGCACCTAGAGATTAGTTGGGTTTTTCTCATTTTCCAAAAAAAAAAAAAAAAACTTCCATCTTCTCCCAAATTTAATACTGAAGTAACAACTAAAAAGTAACACAAAATAAATCCATTTTCATGGATTATGTACAATATGTTCTAGGGGAGTCATTTTGCCACTCCCCAAATTGTTAACGGCACTCCCCATCAATATGGGTTGATTTTGTCACTCCCCAAATTTTTAATTTCTGGGGACTGCCATTAACAATTTGGGGAGTGACAAAAGCACTCCCTTATGTTCTATTAACCGATTTAGGACTTTGATATGTATTTTGTATATATCATACATAACGCTATATTTAACCCTAAAATACTGACAATTGGAGAGAGCCTTTTCTTACTTTTTTGATACCTTCTTTACTTTAATTTTTGATACCTTATAGAAGAGATCAAAAGTTATCCAAACTTTGCATAATTGCCTAAATTACCATTCTATTCTAACTTCCCCTACCCACCTAAGAGGAGTTAGTAAAAAAGGACAAAAGGGTCAAATCGGAGTCCTTTACCTTTTTATCTTTGGTGCAACTCAACTGAAAATAACAAAAAAAAAATAGTGATAATGCCAAAACTGTTTTTGTTGGTGCCAAAACTCCAGTGCATAAAAGTCTTGTATACTGCACATA
>BPLS01031216.1:0-14629 GCA_019656275.1 Rhododendron kiyosumense
CTCTCTCTCTCTCTCTCTCTCTCTATATATATATATATATATATATATATATATATATTCACACTGATAAATGGATACATAACTAATCATCACTTTCATGTTATCCCACTGGCCTCCTTATAATCAAATTCAAAGGCAAAGAAAAATCTTACAATCACGACACTATGGTCTTTTAGAGGGACCCTCCAGACATTCCTTTGAATTATATATCTCCCCCAAATAGACACTATATAAATCTCCCAATACTATACAGCCGACATTTGAATATTATGTAGGGCCATCAGATAATGTGATTGGTACTTTCACACTACCAAATAACACAAAAATATAGTTAAGTATTTTTTGTAGTCTTCTAAATATATAGGAATAGTTTTTTTGGCAAACAAAATATAAGTGCAAGTATGGTGTCCCGTAATTGCCGATAAAAAAAAATAGTGCCTCGTACGTCATCTCTGTCTGGTAGCTTCCAAATGTAGAGCTGCTCTAATTAAGTGCTGTATATGTTTGTGTTACTCGGCCCGGTTTAGCTAGTATATATAGTAGAAAACCCAAAATAAAGGTCTCTTTCCTCCCATGGCCTGTCCACGAAATTGCCACTTCATTGAACTCTTGAAGAAAATGAGAGGGAAAAACACAAATGGAGAGAGAAATTAACAGAGAGAGCCCAATAATTGTGGGCGCATGGAAAACGACTATAAACAGAAGATCTAACATCTATCTCAATCCAAATAACCATTTGGAAAAAACATCTTTTCAACCTCACCAGTTGCCCAGGTGATCAAGATTTGAGCCTTGCAACTTCATGGTGCACTAAGAAAGAATCCTAAGTTCAGTGAAAATTTCTTGTAAATTTCAACCAGAATGATATTGACATTAACCATTTTTTTTTCCAAGCAAAACAAATTTATACTCCCTCAGTCCTCTTTTTACTGTCCAGTATTCCATTTTGGGCTGTCCTTTACTAAGTGTCTATTTTGTAAAGTTAGTACATTTTCTATTTTGCAAGTAGATTTCATTTTGAAAAGTTAGTGAGTAAAAGTATAATGATGATGTCTTCATAGAGAGTAAGTAAGGAAAGTGAAAGTAAAAATTGATGTGAAATGTGTAATTAATGATGATATTTTCTTAATAAATTGGAATTACGAAGCGGGATACTTAAAAAAGGACGGAGGGAATATCTTTGAAGAAGAGAAACAAAGATTAAAAGAATAAGAATACACAGGTAAAACACGCCACCCAAGACCCGTACAGCCAGGAAAGCAAGAAGCCAACTACAAAGCTAGAACCATCAAAAGAGAACAAAAACACCTAAATACCAAAAAACCTCCTGACAAAGAACTCAATTTAAATCCCCCTTCAAACTTGGACACCAAAACAATGGAGGCTAATGCTTTGTTTAAAAGTCCAAAGAAAGAGAAACAACATTCTCCCTATAAGAATCTCACGCTCTTCCAGCTTCCTCCGCACCACCAATTTCTCTCTTCCATTTCAACCAATTTCTTCAAGCTAAAGCTCCTCCCCGCTTTGAATTTAACTCCCAACAAAGCAGTTGAATCAATCACCTTACAAGCATTCTCGAATAAAGGACAAAGAAGAAGATATATACGACCTTAGCTTTGTTTGATACTTTGGCAACCTTAATACCAAACTCAGAAATAAGTTGCTTCTTCCTAATCTTCCTTTTGGATCTATTCATGCAACCTCCTTTTCAATTTTAAGATAGCTTCATATGAGTGGATCTCTACCCAGGAAAGCTACTCATCTCT
Organism: Rhododendron kiyosumense; assembly: GCA_019656275.1. Taxonomy (NCBI): domain Eukaryota; kingdom Viridiplantae; phylum Streptophyta; class Magnoliopsida; order Ericales; family Ericaceae; genus Rhododendron; species Rhododendron kiyosumense. Next base: position 1,767 of record BPLS01031216.1, read on the forward strand.
ACTCTCCTTAACAAAAAGCCTCGAACCTTAAGACCAGATCGACTTCGGCACATGATCGAGAAATGGAGCTTTTAATTGAAAGGCTCTCGTCTGGGATTAAAACTGCCATAAGCACATCCTCCTTCGAAACCCCATTGCAAGGACCCACATCAACCACATGATTATCCTCAGGTATCGAGTCATCAGTCCATTCATCTTCATCCTTATCCATTGAGACTATCTCTTCCACTTATTACAATCACAAAAAAACCCTAATTACATTGTCGACCACGACTTGTTCTTCAACTATCTAAATTGGATACAATCTTTTGTTAGCCTCCAAGTTGATCCCTTGATTAATAACACCAAAAGATTTTGGTAGAGATCTGCACTTTACCTGAAGAGAAAGTAAACCTTCTGAAGTAGCTTCATCAAGAGTGGTCGACTCTCCCCAAATCCTTCCAATGCTAAAGAATGTGTCTAAACTTCGAAAATGTAAAGGCGCACCATAGCAATTTAACCAGATCGACAATACGTGAAGCTTCAATAGCAAAATCAAGACTCCATGGTTGGAACTCTTCAAAAAAAAATTCCCCAACCAATTGATCTCAGGGCCCTCAATCATAGACTTATAGTAGGAAAAAGTAAGCACGACAGAATTAAGCCCCATTAGTTTAATATTTATATCAAGAACACCCTCACTAAAGAAAGCGTTTCTAATAGACTTAAGTCACTCAACAGATCTGAGGGAGGGCAACTTAGCAATGGAGCTTCTCGAAAGCCAATCTTTCCCTTCGAAATGGTGTCTTCCTTAGCTTTGATAGTAATCTTGGACAGGAAGACAAGTCCCTCCCTTTCACCACATCCGCAGAGGAAAGTATCTTAACTGATCAACCCTTCCCCAAAATAATAATACATCATCATTACTAGCTTCATCTCTTCTGCTGTACTCTCCAGAAACGTTAGACAAGTTCATGATCGATCAAAAGGGACATTTCCTCTACTACTATTTTTCCCACCTAAAGGATTGATTGTCGAAAATTGTCCTCCCCTATTCTGCAAAGGCTTTTTCCCCTGAACTTCAAAAGTCGCAAACTTAACAAAGACCTACTTATCTTCAATCCAAAATCCATTGGCTTTGGATATAGCCACCTCTGCTGATGTAGCACAATTTTACCACACAAAACCAAACCTTCTATTAGTCACCTTGTTGCGCTTAACTGGGATAAAAGCAACCTTAACAACCCCATATTGGTTGAAAAACTTCCTTAACCAAATAAGACCATGGCAACATCCTCAGGAAGGTTGTCAGAAGAGAGTGAACAAGGCTGTTCGCTCTCTATCCATAGCCTCACGACATCAATCACCCACGGAAGTTAAGATCCAAACTTCATCCAAAAGAGACAGAAAAGCAGGCCTCGCACAAAAAACCAAAGCAGAATACAACAAAACAGAGGCACACCGGCCTAACATAAGAACAGAGGAAACGACACACCAGACGGCCAAGAAGAGGGAAAAAGAGAGATACCTTATAGGCTAGCAGAAACCAGCAAAACCAGCAAACTCGGAAGGAAAAGACCGGTGGAGCACACACAATGCAGACGCGAGATACCATTGATGACCAGGGGCGATCAGAAAGAACCAGATCTCAAATCTAAAACACGAAGGATGAGACTCACTGAGACATGAGATCAGGGGTTGAAACGCATCTGTGGGGCTAGAGGATTCTTTTCATCTAGTCGGGAGGTGCTTAATGGTATGGGCAATTTCTCAAAACATGGCAAGCTACCACTTACAATGACGAAACTGAATACGGACCGGTGAGAGGACTAAGAAGGAGAGAGACGAGGACAGCAGAGATATGAGAATGACAATCGGCGACAGCGAAGGACAGAGAAGGCAGATGGGAAGAGAGAACGAACGGCGGCGGCAAGAATGAGGCGAGTACTGCGAACTTCAAGAGAGGGCGATCAGAGAAGAAAACGGACACAAAGAATAGGAAGAAAGGGAGGCGGCAGCTAGGATGGACAAGGCAGCAGCGGTGATCAAGGATGGCAGCAAGGAGGGAGGAAGTTTGGAGGGTGAGACAGGAGAGTTTAGAGGCCGAGGGGGAGGGGGAGGGGGAGGATGGCGAAGAAGATCGGCAGTTGGCTCCGGGGGTGGCTATGGTTGGATCGCCCCTTTTAAATTTCAAATCGCCTCCTATGTACCCAATATTTCATTCCTTAAGTCAATTTGGAAGCTCGTTATGTTTTTTCGTGAACAAAATGGGTAAGACCAATAAACAGGGAAAGATAAATATAAGAACATAACTAGTTACAGATTTGTGCTTTATGTTCTGTGTCATTTCTCTTCTAAACCCCTCCATAAATCCATGATCAACCACTGCAACTTCGGGACAAAAGAGATCGGACACGCAGGAAATTCTTGAAGCACCAAACTTCTCCAAATTAGGCTTACATGTCTATTGTTGTCTACTATGATTCAGAACTACCAGGCAAAGATTTTCTCGCCCTGTATGAGAACATCATTCCTATTCTCAGCAAGACTCCTTTCCAAAGGCGAAAAGAGATCGGATACACGGGAAATTATACAAACAAGAGCATTTTTAAGATACTGGTAAGCTGATAACAGCACCATGATCCTCCTCCAACGTAATAACTCTGCTATACAAAAGTACATCGATACTTATACCTCCAATATCAAGCGAAAACAGCTACTGAAACAAAGTGCACAAAAACGTTACAAATCCTTTCCAGTTCCAGCTTCTATACATGGATATAAAATCTTAGCTGAACATGGAAGGATTGGAGGCTTTTACAACTGTAAAGCAAAATGATTCATAATTCAGGTCCACAACTCACAGATCGCCATTGATTCCAAAGATCCGAACCTTGTGCATATGTGGGAACTTGGCAATAACTAGAACCATCACTGCAAGAGTATTGAAGAAGAGCATTGGGTTTTGGTAGTCAGTTGTGTGCGAGGCTATCAAGTACCTGCCACGATTGAAAAAATGAAATTAGGGGCTATTAATCAGTCATCAGACTATAAGCTTCAGTAATTTTGTGATCTTATGACTTCCATCTGTATATTCACAGATGACACCTCACAGCAGGCAAAACATGCATGTTTAACTAGGCTAACCTAACTAAAACTTCTTTCCTTCAATAACCAAAGTGTTTAATGAGTTAGGAACCAAATATAAAGGAAGAGCAAATCTTCCATGAGAAATCAGTCTGTATGTAGTCAACATTGTTAAACACACCTATGAACCACCACAAAAAGTATAGTTTGTCCAGTGTCCCCTTCCATAAATAACCCCACCAAAAAGTACTTGTTGCTGTCTCTACAACCCAGTTAATTCATTGGAAACCTTCTTTATTTTCCAAGACCATGTTAGATTCCCTTTTAGCAAATTGAAATAGCTAGCTGTTTGAGTATGTGCGTCTAGCAGCACCATCATCAGATTGACGTGAATTTATGAAGTGCTATTGGTGGCATACCAAGTATCATACTACGGGTAACACAAATCAGATGCCTGTTGGAAGCTGAACATGTAGCCATAAAAATGTACCAAGGAAATGCATTTACAAACTTGTCTTTGTAAAAAACCGAGACTAACTAACCATTAAAAGAGCAAGCACAGAGAGACACACTCTGAAGCCAATTACAAGATGGACTCGACCCAAAACAACAGAACTCCAAAGGAGAAACAATTACCGGTAAATGAATAATGCAACCAAAACGAAAGAATCGCATTAACAACTCTAACGAAAGAATCACATTGACAACCATAAATTGGAGCATTCTAGTGTACACATCGTCATAATTAGATCAAATGCAACTGTGGCTACTTCCTTGCTGTCTGTCACTGCTGCCCAAAGTCTATGGTGCTTCAACCTTCTTTTGCACTTGCAAAGCTAGTTGTTGTGACTTGAAAATTAGTTTTATAATATGATTCTTGAAGTTCTATGGGCACTGAGAGATGATCAAATGCACACGGGGGTGGGCATGAACCCGTATGTCATATCAGACAATTTCTATTTTGAGAAGTCATATCAGCCAAATTTACCTTTTCAGCTATTCTAAATTTCTGGTCTATCCATCAATAACATACCCAATGCCCACCCAACGCAACCACTCCTTCATTTGTTTATCATGCCAAACCTAGCTCACAAGCCTGCCAATCATGACCAGGTTCCAAACTCGAACATAACCAACCAAAGCCCAGCAAGGTTGAATCCATGTCAAAGTAACTCAATCTCTAAGTTTCAACCAAGTCGAGAACAAACAGACTAGAACTCAACTTTGCCAAGAGCAAAGAATCAGCTAATTTGCAGACATAGCAGTAACAAGTAATCATGGTGCTTGATGTTTAGAATGGGACTAATATGTCAGACTTGAGTTGATCCAAAGTACCCAATCCATTTGATTCAGTTTCCACGTTTGAGATAACAGACATCGATCAAAATAACACCAACCAATGTTGATTGTCGTTGAACTTAATGTCAATGGAAGTGCTAATCTTACAGATTCATGCGATTTAGTAAAACATACGAAGCATGGAAGGTCTTATTCAGGTAATTCATTATCATCATTCAGATTCCAAGAAGAGTCGTGTATGGCATCACTTGTTACACATACAGCACTACATCCTGGAATCAAGCTCAAAAACTAAGAATAAGAAGAAAATCTTGTGCATTGATTATTTCTTTGCGCTTGACTTCAAAGCAGAAGCTATGAATGAACATTGTTCTAAAACAAGGAATTAATTGGCGATTAATCGTTGGCAGAGCATATCTGATTAGGTCCGACTAACGATTAATCACCGATTACTAATTAATATGCGCCAATTAATCCGATTAATCGCTCGAATGTGGCTGACCACCTAACTAGTGCCGAGCGACTTTTAGAACATTGTGATTGAAATACATGGGAGGGAATTCGTAACAAACCTACTGCATCTATTTTTCTGGCACAGACCTTGGCAAATATCCACAAGGGAGAGAAAGAGAAGGATGGGGAGGATGTAAGGAGGAAAGAACATGCAACAACTCTGATGTATCATGTGTCTGGACCTAGAGTCCACCAACTGTAGGTCGATAATCCAGTGCGACAAACTCTTAATCAAGTTGCAACAATCTTTTCCCTGTAGAGTTGTATATAAACTAGCATGCACAATTCCTCTTTTGCTTTAGCATTTTTGATCCGCCTTGGACTTTAGTGGTAACAAGCAAGGCAAAGGTACAAACTGACAACGGAGTTTCGTGACAATAATAATTTGTTTTCTCGTAACAAGTATCGAGCAACGTCTTTCATTCCTCTAGGAAGGTTGTTATGTTGTTTTTAAGTTTCCAAGTGCCTTTATTAACTTTTCAAGAGTCTTCCTATTTTAGGAAGTCAATTGTCTTTATTTTTCTTTAAGTTCTAATCTCGGAAATCTAATATATACACACACATCCCTCATAAGGTGAGCTTCCTGTGAGGACCTTAAATAGGCTCTGTAAGTGCGGACCTCCCCAATTCTCTTTCCTAATCGAATTTCGATAATCCGAGCCGCTCAATGTGATCAGAACGTGATTTTAAGGTTACTCGCGAGAAATCGGGAAAAAAAAATGACAGGGACGGGGTTGATTTGAGCAGTTTTTTTTAAAACCGTTCAATAAAAAACTGTTCGGATGAAGCCCTTCCCGACCATTTTTTTTGACGATTTCTCACGGAGACCCTTAAAATCACGTTCTAATTACATTGAGCGGCTCAGATCATCAAAATTTGATCGGGATCTATGAGGTCCGCACTTAAGCTAAGTCGAGAATCCCTCATAAGAAGGGGACTTTATATATAGAAATCTTCAGGTAAAGATCTTAAAGTGAGGACCTTATATGCGGACCTCCCCATTTCTCGCCTTACCTGATCGGATTTTGATGATCCGAGCCGCTCAATATGTTCAGAACGTGGTTTTAAGGGTACCCGCAAGAAATCAGCAAAAAAAAAAAACGACCGGAAAAGCTTCATCTGAGCAGTTTTTGTTTGTTTTTTATCGAACAGTTCAAATAAAAACTGCTCGGATGAAGCCCTTCCCGGTCATTTTTTTTGCTGATTCCTCGTAGGGTATTCTTAAAATCACGTTCTGAACACATTGAGCGGCTCGGATCATCGAAATTCGATCGGAAAAGGGAGGTCCGCATTTTATTAAAATGAGGTGGTCCTCATAAGAGCCGGACTTTATATATATATCATTTGCTATGAATTAAATGAGTAGTTTTGAGTGTGTTTTGAGAAAGCCTTTGGCTTGTCTTCTTGTTTACTCATATCTCTTAGGTGGATTCCTTAGAGTGGCGAGAATAACCAGCTCTGTATCCCTCGTTAGATCCTCGGTTGGTGTTAATCTATATCCCATTGGGTCCTTAATTTGGGTGGTGAGCTTTACCCTTCTACCACTTTATAATTTTCTTTTTCTTCCTTCAAAATATCTGCAGCCAGTTCGGTACCAAAGCTCTTGGGATATTATGGTTGGTGCTCAAAACCATGACACTAAACCAATCGAAAGATCAACAATTCAAGAAGAAAAAGAAGAGAAGTGTGACATCTCAGTGAAAGTCTTAAGGACCATGAGCCTTATGGCAGTGGCAATTCTCACCATGATTCAAGGGAAGAAATTATGTGGCCATTTACTGACAAAGAAAGTGCATTGGAAACCAAAGTTGACTGGTCCAAGACGCCAATATATGATGAATACACCAAGGATGGGCTCTTAATTGTTCCAAAGAAGCATGGCTCTACCAACAATGAAGACTCTCATCAAAGTTTACTTTGGTTTTGACCAAACGAAAATTCGAAGAATGGGAATGGATTGAGGCGGCTATTTTGGAGAAGCAGACCCAAGTGTTTCGGACACATGAAATCGTTCAAGGTACTGAATGTAAATTTCTCACGGACTCGGGAAGTCAAATCAATTTTGCGTCACAATCTCTAGTTTCCTTTCTAAATTTGTCAACTGAGAGATATATTGAACCCTATTATGTGCATTGGGTCTCAAGATTGCAAAACACCAATAACTAGAAGATGTCTAGTAAAGTTTTCAATTGGTCGCCAATACAAGTACAAAATTTGGTGTGACGTGATCCCAATGGACACGTGTCGTGTTATTGGGTCGACTATGGCAGTGGGACAGGAATATTCTCTATCAAGGTCGAGAAAATGTTTATGAATTAAAGGAGAATGGTCAACTCGTAAAGTTGAATCAGTAGATAAAGAATATGAACCGGGAGAGGCCTTTCAATGGTCATGAAGGAAGTGACTCCTAAACAAGAGAAACACCCGCACAAGAAAGAGGAAAAAAAAATGCTTAGCAAGTCCAAAACATCAAGCAAAACGTCACCAAAGACTCGAGGGCGAGTCATTTTCAATTGGGGGAGTTTGACAACGGAGTTTCGTGACAATAATAAATTGTTTTCTCGTAACAAGTATCGAGTCAGTCTTTTGCATTTCTCATGGCGTCTTTCATTCCTCTAGGAATGTTTTTATGTTGTTTTTAAGTTTTTAAGTGTCTTTTAAGTTTTCAAGAGTCTTCCTAGCTTTTAGAAAGTCAATTGTCTTTATTTTTTATTAGGTTGTAATCTTGGAAATCTAAGTTTATTTTTCCAATGTTGGAGGGATGTCCCAACCAGTCCTATAAATACATCCTTTGCTATGAATGAAATGAGTAGTTTTCACTGTGTTTTGAGAAAGCCTTTGGCTTATATTCTTGTTTACTTTTATCTCTTAGGTGGATTCCTTAAAGTGACGAGTATATCCATCTCTGTGTCCCTCGTTAAATCCTAAGGTGGTGTTAATATGTATCCCGTTGGGTCCTTAACTTGGGTGGTGAGCTTTACCCTTTTACCCCTTATTATAATTTTCATTTTTTTCCTTCCAAATATCCACCGTCACAAGCACAAAACCTCAAGGGTATAATACTTAAAGTATGGTCAAAACTTGTTTGAGAAGTAAAATGTGCAATTGAAAGGAAATGATGGCTTTACATAAAAACCCTCAGGAGTCGGGACAATATAGAGGTTTGAAATATTTGACTGAATATTACTGTCCATTGTTAAGGTGTGAAAAACTCAGTCCTGAAGTAGAAGGGATTCATTTGAGTACATCAAAGAATGCAAAACTAGTCTATGTTAGCCTGTTTCAACAAAGATCTGGGGTACCCAACATATGTCTATTTGAATGGAATTTTTAATGGTTTCTTTTGGCATTTGCAATGGTCCTTGGGCCTCAAAAAGTGCATATGGCAATTGATTAGCCGTACCATGGACAATGCTAGCTGTTTTGATGTGGCCAGACTCCCTGCCAACCTTTGGATCCTATCCCATCAATTGGTCAGTGGGGTTCTTTTGCTCTTGAGTTTCCAACACCAGAGGAGACCTCTATTTCTTGACTGGTGATTGGATCTGGAGTTTTTCTACGAGACTCAAGGAAGTCTAAGGGAGGTCTGAAATCTGGATCAAACTACTTGAACTTTTAGTGCACAACCGAGATGTGTTGTTTCCATAGGAGAGGACTCACTTTTTTTTTCATGTGAATCCTCTTTTGCTTAGTAAATTTCATGTGCTAGTGCAATTTTCATGTTGAGTCTTTTTCACCGCAGGTATCACTTTTTGTCTGTCGTTCCCTTTTTGGTGCCCTATCCTGTGTTTTTTATGTAAACACAACTATAGACAATACACAAAGCCCTAGTTCGTTAAACAAACAAATACATGATTAGCGTAGCTAAAGCAAATACAAGGCAGTCACCTAGCTCAATGATAGCCCTAGTATTATTAGAAAGAATAGAAAAACATTCCTAAACATGTTTGAACATAGACAAGTTGAGAATCTGTATACAGTTGAACAAAGAACATATATCACAAGTGAATAAAGCTTCCACAAAAAGAAACCTGCAAGAAATATCCGGAAAAAGGCTGATACAATAAAAGTGAACTTACAGCACCACAGGTACAACAGTTAGAAACTTTCTGTTCCGGGTGAGCTGCTTTCCGTGGTCAATCTGCTCCCACCATGTCAGCGCATTATAGATCCCCTGGTCATCAGGAAATGGAGTTCCTTTCTTCCAGTGGAAGAAGTGATAAGTGACCTGAAAGAGAAAAGTATACTTTTGGATCACGCAGCAAGAAGGCGTGAAGCAAATCAAGCTAGTACAGAACATATCAACTGCAATTAGACTGCAAGTACGAATTTTTTCAACTAACCAACTGTATGCATACATATATGCATTTGAAAATATCTATACTGAGCAAAGATCGTCAAACAATTGTTTTCTTGAAATGCTAATGGATGGATTGACTCTAGTTTATAAAAATAGCTGCCTAAATCCTAATCAATAAAAAAATCTTTCGAGTAGCTGAATAGCGATTTCAGGATAGTAACCAATAGTCCAATAGTAGAACAGGCTCAATTAGAGTTTCGTAGTGCTCTTTAAATAATTTATTTGAAGTGGCAAACACACAAGCTTAATCACATAGGAAATGAGAGAGAGAGAGAGAGAGAGAGACCCAGGCAATCATGGCATTTCAGGAAAACTAAAAGCTGTAAGATACAAATACTAAACTCAAGGTTCACTATGTAACACAAGATAGCCTAAGACCACTGTAAGAAGTAACATTGATATTTACACCAATATAAAATCCCAACCAAGAAAACCTAAGCAATAGGAACAGAAAAGGATGAATAACCATAATGTAAGAAAGCTTACAAGAAGAGCGGAATAGTATCACAGGAAACATTATAAAAGAATCAACAAAACTAAGATAACTGCTTCAAACAATAACCTTAGAATAACATGAACCTTCCCATTTGTAAGGTTTTTAGATATCATAGCAAGAGTCTAATCAATTTCATAAATGGAAGACACCATAAAAATGAGTCAAAGCACCACATAGACTTTTCCAGAGACCAAAACCTGACTCAAGGAGAGAATGGTTTTGGCTAACAATTGGGGTTGCTATTCTCATGATAATATATGGTTAATGCATCAAGAATACCAAGGATCACAAGGTATGAGGAACATGATGCCAGACAGAATCTATAACAGCTCCTAAATTCCAGCGATACCTATGTATTATGCAAACATAACGGAAAATGAACTGACTTTGCAAGATAAGTGCAACAAAAGAACAAATGACCAGGTGACCTCACTAGTAGGAACGAGCAATCTCGTTCATGCACCGATTCCGTACAGTCCACAAGACAGGCAATAAATCTACGAAAATCATCTGAAGTATTGTTGCCAAATAGTTAGCTAGTGAACAGAGGGCTCTCTGACACTAACATATTCCACATTACTTTAGTTAGCTAGTGAAGTGAGGGCTCTCTGACACTAACATATTCCACATTACTTTTGATGTCCCCGGCAATGAGGGATTTTAGTCATCAACTCCTTGGCACCCAACATGCTCACTCTGCAACACCTCATGGAGAAGGCCAAGGACAAGCACCCTACCAACTGTGGAGTACTAGTCTCTAATACTATGTTACATAGTTTCATAGTCTATGGTAGACTTGTTGGAATGAGGGTGAACTCTTGCTTATCTACACACTACTTTCACGTCCAAGTGATGTGGGACTTCGCTTTTTATTAACGAGGGACATTGTCAACACAAGAAATTAGCACGATAAAGTATAGATATAGTGATTTGTGCATAGACTCTGAATGGCAGCTGCTGAGAAGCTTAGCTAAAGTTCAGACAGCATTGAATTAATCCATAAGCTTCCAAGCAGCATATAGTACCCAAAAACAGAATCAATTTGTATCAGAACCATAAGCATTTTCCTGCCTAAAACCATACCTACCGAATTGGTATACCAAACACATCTAAGAATTTTCTATAAAGAATAAAGAGCATGAATCCTACAGCCTGCAAATAATCCATAAAAACTGCCTCAGAAGCACCTCATGAAACATTGAAAGAGACACCAAATATCTTTAAGGCTATGTTTGATTGGCAGATTAATAGCGAATAGTGACGGGACCTATTGTTCCATAAGAAGAGCAATCCCACCGGATCAGTTGTGAGGGAATTCCCAATACCAAATCTTGTCACTAAATTCCCAATTTAATCCCACGTCTAATACGGCCAATCAAACTGGCTCGAAGATCATATAACATGAAAACAAAATTGATCTAAACTAACCCCAAGGAGTTGGCCTAGTGGTTTGGGACTCAGGAGTTTGTTCCCTTGCTAGCAACTCTTGGGGCCACCCCACGCGTAATCATGCAAAACAACTGTGGGAGGGCTGTAGGGAATAATTCGAGGTGCACGCAAGCTGGCCGGACACCCTACATTTCCAAAAAAAAAGGGAAAAAAAATTTGATCTATACTATTCAAATCACACCAACAATCCAAAACCCAGAAGTAATCCACAATCAAACAAATAGATGAGGTGCAAAAACTAATTATTTTGATTCAACAGCAACACATACGAACAGGATTGATGAATAGAATTTAAATCCCAGATCAGAAAAAGCACCAATTAATCACTAATCAAAAAATAGATATTTCATTCAACATCACTTGCGAACAGGATTAACAAATCAAACCCCAAAAACCCATATCAGAAAAACCTCCAATTAATCATAAAAAAGAGAGGGGTGAATGGGGGATTACGGCGAAATGAGAGAGATTGACGATGGTCCAGGCCATGCCGGGCGAGCATCCGAAGATGGACAGCACAAGGAGCCAAGAGAAGAAGAGGATCAATATATACGTGGTCCAAACACCCGGGTACGTGAACCACTCCGTATTCCGGTTCAGATCCGTCGGCTGCTCCGCCGTCACGTAGTAACTCGCCATCTTTTTTAACCCCCAATTGCCCGCAACTCTTTCTTTCTTTGATTTCTCTGTTGGGTCTGAGTTTGATTTGATGGGTAATTTGGTGATAATGATGATGAAGGAGGGGGTGATCAAAGGATTTGGAATCCTACGCCTCTAGATTTTTTCCGTATTCTATTGGCGTGGCCCGTGTCATGTTGGTGTCGTGAATCATTAATATTAGAGATTAGATAGACCATTGGTGTGAATTAGTTAAAAATTCAATTGAGGTCAGTTTGATACATAAACAAATTAGATTTCAACAATATTGTAAAGAGTTTAAATTTTATCCATCTTAATTGGAAAATCCGGGTTTCAACCACCAATATTTGTGGGCTCTACGTGTATATATTGTATTAATTTGAACCGTTCATTTTGTATGACTTGCAAAATAATATATCACTTAAAAAAATTAGCTGTATCGAACATTTTATAGGTATATATAAAAAAGTGAATTTTTGGTTTATAAAATAGACGATAAATAAGTTTAAAGTTAAATTATCCATAGCCGTCTATTTTATAAACCAACATTCAATTTTTGATGCACCTATTGATGTTCGATCAACCTGAATTTTTGAATGGATGTAATAATCTAGAGGTATTATAAGATGATCGGTTCAGATTACTGTAAAAAACCACAATGTGAGATCCACAATGGATAGTGGAAATCTCATGGTTTTCCACCTTAGATGGATAGAATTTAAACTCTATTTTGAAAGTCGTTAAATTTTCAAACCAAACATTTGAACAAGTTTTGATGTTTAAAAAGATTTAAGCTATTCATGATCGCCTTGACTGAATCTCATTTGATATCACCTCACCTCGTAAGTACAAGTGAAGATTGAACATATTTTAAAAACTCATTACGTTTCCAAACTAAGCATGAATAAGTAACAGGATGGGCATGTTGACATTCTACCTAAAAGAGAAAAAGAAAAATGGGCGATTCTCACAGGAAGCTGGCGATTGAGCAGGTGGCCCTGTGATTGCATCTGATTCAAGCAGCGCAACTCAAATGGCCGA
>BPLS01031216.1:29629-41855 GCA_019656275.1 Rhododendron kiyosumense
TAAGGTATTTTTGTGTGCATTTCAGGTTAAACGTGCTTAAATTGAGGTTTTGAATGCCAATCAATGTTCCGGGATAAACCAAGTGTCCAATTGCCCGCCGGTACTCATTTCATTGTCATCGAAGTCTAACGGTGTCACAAGAAGCCTCAGAGATTGGCCGGAGGTCAAGTTTGGCAAGGAACGTGCCAAAGTAGTTCAAGCGAGCCTAATGCATCGAGGATGGTTCTCGAGAGTATCCAAGAGTCCAAGGCCATAAGGCATACCTCCGCCAAGTCTTATTGATCAAGAAATCAAGTTTTGGGAGGCCGTCGGGGCACCCAAGGCATGATGGCCTAAGCTGACCCTGTTTTGCAGATTTCACACAGAGGTACCAATACCTCGTTTTTGAGCTATTGGTACCATCTTGCCGAATTGGAAGACAGTTTAGTTGGTACCAATACCTCATTTTTGAGCTATTGGTACCAAAGCCCGTAGTGCAGATTTTTGTTAACTTTTCCAACTTTCTATTTATGGAAAGTTTCTACTTCTAGTATGTTTTGGGGATATTTTGGGGGCCTTTTTGTTCATTGTAAGGCTGATTTTATAACCTCTATAAATAGGTTTGTATGCCATTTGTGGAGGATATAGGCCATTAGTTAGTTTTAGGCCTTAGTTTCTTTCTTGCTTTCTTAGGAACTCCATAGCTTTGCTTCAAGCTTTTGCATTCAATTCCTCAACAACTCAAGTAAGTAAGTCTCGTTTATTGTTTTTCTGTTTATTAATGTTGTAGCCGTGGACTAGATCCTTAATTAAATCAAGTTTGTTTTCGTTTTTATCGGTTAAAATTCATGTCTCGTTTTTATGCTTTAAGTATACGTGAGTAGTCGTTTGGCTAAGTCTCGGGATAATCTTTCCCGAGGACTTAGGTAGTTATTTGGTTCTCGAATCCTTGGGCTTTAAAGCATGATTTACGGAATAGAGTTTAACTTGCATTTTTGGTCTAAGCAAGGGGTGTTAACTACTCGATAAGGTGCTTGTCAAGCGGTCTTGGCAAACGGCTCACCGAGGGCTCGTGGCCTCCTATGTTTTCGATAAATGTGTCAAACAAGTTGGTTTGCCTCCGTTAAATCATATCTTTCTTGAAACGTAGTCATTAAAGTTAAATTCTCCGGGTGTGAGCACGCGATCGTGACTCTCGCCCGAGTTATATTGAGAACCGGTAACATCCTTTGTCAAGGGTTAGAAGGTCCTTAGACTTGCCTCTTTAAGTTAATTAAGCGTTTTTCCTAGTCTTTTGCCTTGGTACTTTTCTCCGTTTCAAAGCAAACCTAGTTGGCCGCCTTGAACGCCGCATTATACCTTTTCGACCTACCATCCGATTAAGCTATCATCGAATTCCTTGTGGTACGATCCCGGTCTTGCCGGTTTATTATGCTACCGACAATCTAGCCCTACGCTTGGGGTTTTTCTCAACCTTATTCGAAGGTGAAGTTGGAGGCTAAGCAGGGCACCTGGACTCCTCCCAGGTCCTCATCCATGAAGACTATACCCTCGTTGCATAGTTATTCATCACGTACTCTTTTCTTCCCCAACTACATTACATGTTGGTCGTGCTTAATCTACCTCTGGAGCAATCTCACCTTATTTCTCATATAAAGCTCAGCCAATCCATGTATCATATGGAGTATGCCGTTTGAATTTTATTCGTAATCCAACTCCATTACTTTCTCTGCACCCTTGTACTCCTCCTGAATGAACTCTTTCAGATAACCTCGAGAAACAAAGTCATCGAGGTGCTGCTTAAACATCTCACAGTCCCTTCGTCATGTGACCCCAGTCTTTGTGGTAGCTGCAGTGCTGATTCGTAGCCCGCTTTGCGTCTTTGTTTCCTCCCAGACTTGAAGACTTGAGGGCCATTTGAAGTAAGGCTGATTTTTTATTCGATAAAGAACCTTATAGATTGGTTCTTTCCAAATTGTATTTATTGAAAATAAGGACTTAGGGTCAAGAGCTTGTTTCTCCTTGTACGGCTCTTTCTTAGCCCCATAATCCTTCATTTCCCTGTAAATTTTATGCTCTGATTTATCTACCTTTTTGGCAGGCTCCTTGGCTTGCTCGACAACCACTTTACTGTCTTCCCGGTGTATGTCATCCTCGTTCCTGGCATGCTGCTCAATCTGTTCCATTAGCTTTGCCAGTGTTCCTACGGGACTCATGTTCAATGACTTACGCAGCTCCCCCCGAACAAGCAACCCAGTCTTGAACACAGCTATTGTATACTCCTCACTGCAACTTTCAATCTCGTTGAAAGTCTCCAAGTACTTTTTTGCATAGTTCCTGATCGTCTCGTTTTCTCCTTCCTTCATAATGGAGAGGCTCTCAAACGTTTTCAGTGCTTTGTTGCTTAACGAGCAGTGAATTCCTCGACCAATTGCCTCCATCCTCGGATGGAGTGTGGACCCAACTTATGAAACCAAGACAAAGCTACCTTACCCAAACTCGATAGGAACATCTTGCACATAATTGCATCATCCCCCTTATGCACAAACATTTCCTGCTGGTAGTGCTATATGTGTGCCACGGGATCTGCATTTGTCTCGTAACGGATAAACGTTCTGTGCTTCACCCAGCTTAGCAGTCTTGCCTCCTATAACTTTCTTGCAAAGGGGGAGGATGCAATATTGCTAAGTGCCTTTCGTGCTACTTCTCATACAGTCATGGTCTCGTCTTCTAGTCCCTTTATCTTGTTGGGTCTATACTTTTCCCAATCGGATTCAAGTCTCTCGTACCTGTCCCTAGGGTATTTTCTAGTCCCTTCCTCATTAAAGGTGGGACTTCGGCTTCTGTTCCTCATTTTTCTTGAAGAAGCCTTTTGCCACTCTGGTGTTCGCTTTTACTTCTGCTCCTCCTTTTTCGTGGAGAAACTTTATGTTGCTTGTGGGTGGGTGGGGGCTCCTGCTCTTGCTCCTTCTTCCTCGTGAAGGAGCCTCCTTATGGACTACCAAAGCCAGCCTGTCTCCTCTAGAATTCCTTCGTAAAGGTCCAGAATCTTCTGGGTGTTCTCATACCCGTTGTAACTCTCGAATCTCGTACTCTCATTTTTTGATTAAACGAGCGTACTCCTTGATTTCCTATCTCTTTTTGCCCAGGATATCTTCATTGTTATGCACACTCCTCAAATGTACGACCGACTCTCTCCCACGATGGGACTTACTCCTTCTCGTGGATTCCGTGGCTGTCCTACCCTCCCTATTCTTGGAGTTATCATGGACAGTCAGGGGGTGGTCCTTGCTCGTGGTCGTCTTGGTATGCCCCGCCATCAGGCTTCCTTGGAGCCCCTGAAGGGAATTTATCTCCTCCCCCTCCCAGTAGGTTCTTTGGGTCGAGCGACGTCAATGGATCTCCTTCCACCATGGTCATTATTCAAAGGGAATTTTTTTGTTTCCCACAAACGGCCCCAATTGTAAGGGATGAAAACTATTGGTGCTTAGAACAACACTAGATTGCAAAGGCTACTCGTGCCTCTTCACCGGAACCCTAGTTTGTCGTCGGAACCATAATCTACAAAACAGATAAGGAGTGAGCGCACATTTGCCTCTCGTAGCAAAGGCCCTCCGATGCCTAAGTTAGTATCACGTACTAGCAATAAATCGTAATTATCAGTAGGAAGCTCGTATAATGCAAAGTGTTGCGTATTGCATGCCTTTTACCTCTAGATTTACCTCGTATTTATAGATTCATCGATGCTTTCTGCCCAAGCATCCCTATTGCCCTAGGATTCCTATCTCATATAGGAACCTATGATATCTTGGATTCTCGTTCTCTTATCAGTTCATTACCTTAGTCTTTTTAAGACTCTTTTCCATAACTGGGCGAACATCCCATTCCCGTTGGGTGTTGCTTAGCCTCCGAACCTTGCCTCCAAATAAGGTTGAAAACCCCAAGCGTAGGGTTAGGCCGTCGATAGCATAATATCCGGAAGTCCGGGATCGTACCCACAGAGAATCGAAATATAGCTAGTTTGGATTGTAGGTTTATACGGTGGAGTGTGGCGTTCAAGACGGCCAACTTGATTTTGCTTTAAACGGAAATGATAATGGAAAAGACTAGAAATAAACTTTATAAACTAAAAGAGGCAAGTCTAGGGATCGTCTAACCCTTGACAAAGGGCGCTACCGATTCTCAATTACAACTCAAATGAGAGTCACGACTGCGTGCTCACGCCCGGAAGATTTAACTTTAATGACTACGTTTATTACAAGATGTGATTTATCGGGACTAAACCAACCTATTTTTGCTAATGTATCTAACACGTAGAAGGCCACGAGCCCTCAATATGACACTTGCCAAGACCGCTTGACTAAACAACATACCAAGGAGTTAACACCCCTTGCTTAGACCAAAATGGCTAGGTTAGTTCGATTCCGAAAATCATGATTTTAAGCCCGAAGGTTTGAGAACCAAATAACCACCAAAGTCATCGGGAAAGATTAGCCCGAGACTTAGCCAAAAGACTACTCACACATAGCTAAAAGACTAGAAAACATGCTTAAGAAAGGAAACATGATTAACCGATAAAAACGGAAATAAACTTGATATTAGTAAAGATCTAGTCCGTAGCTACAACATTAATAAATGAGAAATTAACATAAGACAAATACCTTAAGCGGTTCTTGAAGGAATTAAGTTAGGAAAGCTTGAAACATTAATGGAGTTCTAAAATAAAAAGACTTAAAGCACTAATATGTACAAAGATGATCAAGAAGAGAGAGAGACACTCCTATTTATACAAAGTGGTCTTTCTCCCTCAAAATATCCCAAGAAATATCCTAAAAGTAGCTAAAAGTGAAAAATATCCCAAAAGTAGAAAGTTGGAAAAGCAGAAAAAACGTGGCTGTGTTCTGCAGCATGAACCGGTACAGCCAAAACCCGTACCGGTTCATGTCTTCAAAAATGCTGAAAAACATGAACTCTGGACAGCATGAACCGGTACGGCCAATTCCCGTACCGGTACAAGCTTGACAGCTTTTTTTAGGCAACTTCGCGGGCTCGCTCCGGACACTCCCGAACTCGGATTTAGGCGTTCTTTGAACTGTTGGAAAGCTTGTCGAGTCTACTTTCTAACCCAAGTGGTTTGGATCAAAAGTAATTTGTACACCAAAAGTTATGACGATTCTACCCTCATCTAGTCGGAAGATGAATTGCTTTGGTAAAATCCTCACTTCTTCTTCAATTTTCTTGACCCTTGGGCGACCCGAGCAAACTCCAAATCATCTCTTGAGCACCATAATGGGGTGGCATGTGGCCTTGATTACTTGGTTGCACCCGGAGCATTCCTTGGCGTTCAAACGCGCTTTATTTATACGAATTACCTGAAATAACCAAAAACACACCTTATGTGCGATATCACTATAAAAACTAAATAAACGCAAGTTAAACCAATGGAGCTCATCAGGTGTCTTTCCCAGATCCTACATTCTCGGGATCTCATTCCTTAATGGAATACCATTATTTCTGGACCCTTCTAGAGTGTTCCTTGCACCTGAGGCGATTTTTCCCAGATTTTTCCTTCTGTTCGGCCTTCTCATTGCCGAACAGGCTACCTGGACTAGTGACTTCACATGTCACTGGCTTTTTTATCTAACCCTTGGACCAATAACTTCTTATGTTCAATGGTCCAAGGCCCTGCATAGACTTCTTGTACCAGTGACCCCCTATGTCACTGGTCTATATCGCCGACCACCGTCTTGCACGGCGACTGTCCTTATCATATTTATACCATGGTCGCACGTACCACGTGCTCGTGCCCTATTTGGCCCCCTTATTGCTGAGCAATCCATCTGGTCCAATGACTTCACATGTCACTGGTTCTTTTCAATTACTTAGACCAACGACTTCTCGTATCACTGTACCTATATCGCCGATCACCGTCTTGCACAACGGTTTATCTTATCTTGCTTACTCCATGGTCCCATGTACAACTTTCTTGGGCCCTAATTGGGCTTGTTCGGGAATACCTCCCTACATCCTCTTTGGAACAAGTCATCCCTTTACTTGCATCTGTTACAACCTTGCATGAAGCTTGGTCTAAATTAGTCACACTTTATGCCAATCGATCTCGTTCTTAGGTGATGAGTCTTAAGGACCGTCTCAGCAAACCTTGAGCCTTCAAGCCTATAACCGAGTATTTACAGCACATCAAAGCTACCTGTAAGGAGCTAGCTCTTATTAATGCGCCTATTCATGTAGATGATCTTGTCCTTTACATTTTCAATGGAATTGGTGAAGAATTCAAGGACATTGCTGGTGCTCTTTGTGTTCGCGAGAGCGATATAAGCTTTGAGGAACTTCATGACAAGCTTGTTGACTATGAAGCTTTCTTACAAAAGGAGATAGTGCCCCAAAGTGTCTCTCCGGGGATCACTGCCCACTCCACCCATCGGACAAATAATTTTTTCTGTCCACAAGGTTCCACAAACAATCGGAGTGGCTACCCTAGTCATCCCCAAAATTTTCAGCCCTGCAACAATCATGGTTCTAATTTACATCATCGTCGTCCCCCTACCTAGTCTCAAGGCCATGGTTATAAAGGTGGCGGCGACGGCTACAAGGGATTTTGCCAACTTTGTGATCAATAAGGTCACACTGCTAAACGCTATCCACATGCTCGACCAGTCCAATCTAATGATGCCGTTGCAAATTGCACCACCACCACCCGCTACCCACCACAAAATTGGCTAGTTGACTCCGCTGCCTCCCACCATGTGACCGTTGATCTCAATAACTTGTCCATGCATTCCGCTTATGATGGCCCCAATGATATTATTTTTGGCGATGGTTCAGGTTTGAGTATCACACATGGGTTCTACTAAACTTTCTACTCTTCAAACTTTTTCATTATCTAATGTTCTATGTGTCCCCTCTATGGAAAAAAATTTGATTTATGTATCTCAGTTTTGCAAAACTAATCAAACTTTCATTGAATTTTTTCCATTGCATTTTTCTGTAAAGGATTTGTGCACCAAGGAAACTCTCATTCGCGGCCTGAATAAAGATGATGTGTATGAGTGGCCAAAGTCCATGCATCTTTCCAAAATAAAGCTCTCTGCTATGGTTGGTGTTAAGGCTTCCTTTCATGACTGGCACAAAAGTCTCGACCATCCCCGGTGGCGGACCCAGTAATTCCATATACTGGGGTCACCTATTATTCACAATCTTGAAAAATATTTCTCTGTATGTATACCACTAATTTATCTCTGTATACCACTAATTTATCTTTCAACCATTGAATATTGATCACTCATTCTATTTCGCAACCGATTTTTGACATTTTCATGTCTAAAAATAATCTTTCAACTGTCACGGTGGCAACTGTAAGATTAATATAAAGTAAACTAAAGAATTTAGTAATTTGATTTTCATAATATTTTGGATTGGGAGGAAAACACATAGAGATAGGACAAAAATAGAGAAATAAAGAGGTAGAACAAAAATGGAGAAATAAAGGAAAATGGTAGAAATCAAGGAAAGTGGTAGAACAAAAATGAAAAAATAAAGGAAAGTGGTATTACAAAAATGAAGAAATAAAGGAAAGAGAGAACAAAAAAGAAAGAAAACAAAAAAACACAAGGGTTGGCATGCATGGGAATTGAACCCAAGTGCTTAGAGCATTTCACAGTGTATATAACCACTCCATCGCGCTGATATTTTGTACCAATGTAGGAACCTTTTACGTATTTATATCATATTTTTATACATATATTTTTAAAAAGGCGTGGAGGCACATAACCCCACATGCCTCAATTTGGGTCAGCCCCTAGCCATCCCTCTTCTCAGAAACTTCAACACCTTGTCAAGCACTTTTCTCTACCTTTGTCCTCTAGTTCTACTGTCTTTAGTTCATGCCAATCGTGCCAATGTAATAAGAGTCATCAGCTCCCATTTCATGTTTCCTCTCTTAAAAGTCGTGGTTCGCTTGAACTCATTTACATCGATGTATGGGGTTCTACACCAATTGAATCAATTGATGAATTTAAATATTATGTTATTTTTGTGGATCACTTTACAAAGTACATTTGGTTTTACCCTCTTAAGCGTAAATCTGATGTTTTTACTTTGTTCCCTAAATTCAAAGCCCTTGTTGAAAATTACTTTAAAACAACAATTGTGTCTCTCTACTCCGACGGTGGCGGTGAGTATGAAAAACTTTGCAATTTTTTTGCCACTATTGGCATTACCCACTTAACTACACCACCATATACTCCCCAACATAATGGTTCAGCGGAGCGGCATCATAGATATATTGTTGAAATTGGGTTGACCCTCATGCATCAAGCCTCAATCCCTCTCTATTTTTGGTCTTGTAACGACCCTGATTTTTGGTCGTTAAAAATTTCGTTAAATATTTGAATTTTATTTTAATTTCCTTAAATTCCTTGTGGTTTGTCAAAATTACGTTTTTGCCCTTAAACTTTCGTTTCTTGCATTTTAGTCCCATTTAGCAAACCTAGTTAGCTTCTAACCGGCTAGTTGGAGTAACTAAGCTAGGAAGCTACCTAGTTACTTTTCCCTAACCGCAAAATGACCGTTTTGCCCCTCGTGAACCTTTTGAACCTTTTGAACCCTAGATTAAGAATTGAATATTCTTTTTCTTTTTATTATATTGGTTTTAATCTTTGTCCATTGGACAACAAATGTTAGGGAAACTATTATCCATTGGATAATAGAAACCCCAATTGTTTATAGTAATTGTATACTTGGTTAAAGTACTAAGAATATTAAAAAGTAACTTTTTGATTACTTTAAAGTACCTTTTTGGATTATTTTAATATTTAATCTCCCTAGCAACTATTATCCATTGGATAATAAAAGTTAGGGTGGTTATTATCCATTGGGTAAAAGGGTCATCTTTCAACCTAGTACATGGGTTATTAATTTAGTCTTTTCTTTTAACCCCATGTGATGAAGTATATATTATTTTATTATATAAGCACCCTGTCCTTTATTATCCCTTGGTTATTAACCATTAGGAGATTTATTATCCATTGGTCAATAGCTTAGTCTTGCCAACTAAGTACTAGGCCTAAATCTTCCTAGAGTACTTTATTTATTTGTTTAAGGGGCATGTGCCTATTGATTAGTTTAATGGGAAAATCTTGCCCTTAAATCTTTTGATCTCAAAGTATCAAAAGTACTATATTTTACTTATATTCTTGTACATTGTATGTATATATATGTATGTACTTGGGAGAGAGAGAGGAGAGAGAACCGAGAGGGAGAGGAGAGAGAGGGCCGAGAGGGAGAGAGGAGGAGAGGGAGAAAGAGAGAGGAAGGAGGAAAGAAGTAGACTTGGTTGTACCTTGCTTGATTTCCCTTATCCTTCCAAATCCTTGGTGGTTACTCTTCCTAGCCAAGACTAACCTCCAATGTACTTCCTTGATTTGTTTAACACAAAATCTTGTACAACTTATTCCTCCTTGCCCACCAAGTCTTGCAAGATTTCCCAAGATCAAATCTTGGTACCAATCCTAGCCATGCAACCCTAGGATTCTCCCTTGATCTTTCATGATCTCATGACAAGTGTCAAATTGAGGAAAGAAGAGGGAGAGGGAGGCCGGCCAATGAGAAGAGGAGGGGGAGCCAAGCCTTGCCTATAAATAGAAGGCCATTCCAAGTATTTCAACTCACACCTCAAGCATTTGCTCTTCCTTCTCTCTAGAAAACCATTTCTGATTTTCTGGGCCTCCTACTGTCCCTTCGGAAATCCCCAGTTTTCTCCTGTTTAGAGTAGTTTTTAGAACCAACTTCCTTTGGGAAAGTTGTAGAGAACTTCGAAACCTTCAAGTTAGATCCAAGAACCACCCCAATCGGTTAAGAAATGACAAAGATATTGTCATCCGAAGTTCAATAAAATTCTCGGATTCCAAATTCCAGACAGCTTACTGTCTTTTGCTTTACCCCCATTTTTCTCCAACCTAAAGTCGTTTCTAGGATTAACTTCCTTCACGGAAGTTGTAGAGCACTTCAAGAAATTTGATTTCGACCCAAGAACAATCGTATTTGGCCAAAGATTGACCGAGTTACTGCTGTCCGAAGTTCGGTCCAGATTTGGAGTATTCACCACCCGTAGGATTTTCCAACTTGCTTATTCGGCCCCGATTAGTTTCGGATCAAGGTAGATTAATCTCTACACATTCTCCCTAGTATAAATTTTGTTATTTTAGTTTATGATAAGGTTATCTATTGCTATCGATGAAAATATTCCAAAGGCGTTCTTTTGAATTAATGAAAAGGATGGGGAGTATGTTGAACTCATCAACTTATGTTTTGAGCATGCTAAATAATGTAAAATTAGATGATCTTGCTAGTTTGATTTCAAGTTTATGAAGCATGATTTGTGATTTCGTATGTGGAGAGTCTTACCGCGGAAGTCTATGCATGTGACGAAACACGAGAAACGAGAAAGTAGAAACATGGCACCTAGGGTGTGTTTGAAAAGGTTGAAATGTTTTGAAAACCGCAATGTGGCCGGACTTGCCCATTGTGTGAGGTGTGTGTGTGTTCCAATGGGAAACCGGAGCAGCGGAACCATTGTGAGGTTATGTGTGTTCCCATGGGAAACCGGACCGGCGGAACCATGGTGAGGTATAGCTTGGTTATCCGTGGAGAGGAGCCAATGCAATGTGTGCCAATGGGAACCCGGTGCGGCGGAACCATTGTGAGGATACTCGGGAACCCGGAACGGCGGAACCGAGGTTGGGTGTGTGGCTTGGTTATCCGCGGTATGGAGCCAATGTCAAATGATTTTTGAAAGGTTGGGTGTGTGTGTGGCTTGGTTATCCGCGGTACGGAGCCAATGCAAATGATTTTGAAAGACGTTTTTGTAAATGGAAATGATTGACACGGTCTACGACGAGTCGCGTAGGAGAAACAAAGAGAAACTTGGACACCAACGTTAGATCGAGAATGTGGATGTGTTATCGTTATTAGTTTGATTCCTATGATCGTTTGTTTGTAAGTCATGGGTTAGCGGGTATGGGATTACTCTACTGAGCGTTGTAGCTCACGATGTTGCCTTTTTGGTGACCCTGACATATTATATCTGTGGCGACGCTGGTATAATGTGTCAGGCGTTGTAGATGATCAAGATGAACAGTTCACTTGGAGGCGTTCGGAGCTGAGGAGCTGGTTAGGATGAAGAAGCAAGAGGAGCTGTAGAGTAGGAACCTTAGTTCCCTTTTTGTCATCCTATTTTGTATTTCAAATGCTCTTACGAGAGTTATGATGTAATAACGAGCTGGACTCGCTTCATTTTTATAATAAAATGTTTATTTAACGTGCCCAAAATTCGGGGCGTTACAGGTCTTATGCTTTTCCAGTGGCTGTTACCTCATCAATCGGCTTTGCACACCCATCTTATCAAAAAATATGTACCCTTATGAAGCTCTTTTGGTGGCACCTCGAAATAGAGTAAATTACATGTCTTTGGTTATGTATGCTATCCTTGACTCTGTCCTTATGCCGCAAACAAACTTGAACCTCGATCGCGTCCATGTGTTTTTCTTGGCTACTCTCTCACCCAAAGTGCGTATAAATGTTTCGACCCTACCACACAATGTGTCTTCATCTCTTGTCATGTAATTTTTGATGAGAAAATTTTTCTGTTTGCATCTTTTGAGTCTGACCTGCCCCGTGTCACCTCCGCTACTTCTCAATATTGATCCCCCACTGTTCTACCCGACTCACTGTCTTTCTTCACTGTGTCGGTCATGCATGGCTCACCTCACCGCTCTCCACGGCTCGATACTGATGCATCTCACCGCTCTCCACCGCTCGATAATGATGCATCGTCTTTGCCCACCCATACGTGCAAATATCTACAATTCCTTGTCCTAGGCCCGATCCTCATCCTACCCAATCTCACCCCGAGCCGGTTCATGCCGAAACCGTAATCCCTTATTTAGATGATAATATGCCTCCAACACCTTCATCCACATCCCCTCTAACTCCTTTTTCAAAAAGTCCCACCTCATCTCCAACATTATCTTCTCCAACCAAGTTGATCACCCCCCCTTTCAAAATCCTTTCTTCCCAATCTTAATCCAACTTCTTTGCCACCTACTATTTCCTCACCCCAAGGACTCCATCTTCTTGTTGACTTATAAAAATCAACTGAATCTCTTTCATTCCATATAATATCACCTCTCCGAACCCACCCCATGACCACTAGATCTCGAAATAATATTTT
>BPLS01031217.1:8347-92917 GCA_019656275.1 Rhododendron kiyosumense
CAAACGTTATCAATTGGACCAATTTGGTATAAAAACTAAACTTGAAGGTCAAAAGAGTTACAATTGATACTTAGAGGACGAAAAGGAAACTCGGGTGAAACTAGGAGGACCATTTATATAAATTTTTCAAAAATATATGTCTATTAAGCCGGTTCTTCCGGGTCAAAATCCCTACTCCGCCACTGATGACCATGGCATTCGCTTATACATTTCTAGCCAATGATGTCTCGCCCACATGCATGGATGTATAAGTTCGTAAACCTTGTCATTTTGATTACTGCATGTCATAGTGTGGGCCGTAATTATAACGTTTCTCTGCGTAGTACCATTTGAGGTTCAATTGATAATGCTTGTGGGGATAGATGTGAGAGAAGGTTTTGTGTTAGAATTAGAATTCTTAATTTTATTTATGTTCTATGACAAAATTAATTTCTTCAAAGTATAGGTAAAATGTCTTTACTAAAAAGTCATTTTGAAAAACAAGGAAATGCTTTTCTGTAACCCTAAATAACAAATGTTTTGATATGAATTTTTGGCTAATTGTCTTCGTGCAAAAAGGGTTCTTTAGCGGGCAGTAGTTTACAGTAACGATATTGTCGACGGGTCGCCTATTAGATTAGATTCATTGCACCTAGGAATGGAGCAAGGAATTTTGTTTGCTGGGATAAAAAATTAGATTCACAACTAATTAAGATACTTTTCATTTACAAATCCAAAGAATAACTAAATTAATAGGTTAATTATAAAATAGATATACACTTATAAAATGTATTTCTGCTTTATAATTAATTGGTCCCAAAGACTAGATACATTTTGAAAACGATGCATGACTGGTTTAGTCCTAGTGATTACCTGGTATATGTGGGACAAAAAATAGAAAATAAATGGGGATCAAAATAGACGGGCAGAGTGATCTCGTACACTTATATTAAGCTCAGAGGACAAAAAATGAAAAAAGGCAGAAAAGACTACTCTAAGAAGTATGTGTGGAGTCAATTGGAATATGAAGGGCTTATCATCGACCAAGACAATTGGCAGAACCATCCAATGACCAAGACTTAGCATTTAACTCCATGGAACCCATGACTCTGATAGGATATCTATTTAATTTTTTCTAAAATATACAACGGGGAACGGCCGAACGGGAAGCCACATTCAAAGAGGGAGAAAAGCAACTACAAAAGAGGCTTAAATGATCACAAACGAACATTCATGACCACACACAGACAAGACTTGTTTCTGACCTCGAAAAACCATCAAGACGACATAAAAAACCCACCATAACAACACACAGGGGAAAAAAACCAACAAAAAAAAACACAAACAAGATAGTAGTTAGATCAATTATACCTTATAATCTATAATATTCTAAGTGATTTTGAAAATTTTGTTTAATAATACAAATCGAAAGCTATCAAATAAGACCATATCATATGTAAAAGGTTTTAGCAATTGACAAATATAACTAATTTAAAATCTGGTTAAGATGGAATGAGGTACTAAATAATGAAAACGGCGGGAATACTATTATTTCTCTATCTATCACTCCACTTACTATTTTACCTTAAAAATCCAAGATTATCCTATGCTCATTGGCATTAAGTTGGCTTACATTCCCCGGTAACTGGCCTCATATTTAAATCGAATTAGGAACATGCATTCACCGTACGATAGCATTCCTGTGTATATATGTAAAGCATCCAACTGTATCTATCTACCTACATAAATAAACACGCAATGGGCCAGTGACGCACTTGTGCAAACAAAATCGCTGTAGTTGTATCTTTTCTAGATTACAAAGAGAGAGGGAGGAGAGAGATGGGGGAGAGAGAAACAGCGGGAGAGGATGTTTGGATTGCCAGAAAGAGCGAGTACATGATGAGAAGAGAGGATAAGGAGAGAGAGAGAGAGAGAGCGCGCAACAGATAGAGAGAGAGGTGAGGAATAGAGAGAGTGTAGAACAGAGGATATGGCGCAAGAGAGAGACATGGAAGGACAGAATAGATCTAGAGGAATGGCTCTTTGATGCAGCAATGAGAGGGGATATTGAATCCCTAAAGGAAATAATGAAAATAGATTATTGTATTCTAGATAAAGTTTTGGCGGGAAGTCTCAAAGGGAAAAATCCTCTTCACATGGCTGCATCAACAGGGCAAAAAGAATTTGTTCTAGAACTTTTGGAGTATAAAAAAGATCTTGCTAAAGCTGTAGACACAGACCTAGGCACGGCCCTTCACATAGCATCCTCTGAGGGGTATCTAGAGATTGTGGAACTTTTATTGGAAGTTGGCCCTGAGATGTGCGCGGCTCGTGATCGAGACGGTAATAACCCTCTTCATATTGCTGCCATGAAAGGTAATGTCGAAGTATTAAAGCTGTTGCTTCGAACCAACCCCCGCTCAGCTCGAGTTATCGTGGATGGTGACAATATTTTGCACTTATGTGTAAACTATAATCAGCTTGAAAGTTTGAAACTAGTGCGAGACATGAATGGAGATGAAAAGTTGTTCAATTCTACTGATATCAAT
Organism: Rhododendron kiyosumense; assembly: GCA_019656275.1. Lineage (NCBI taxonomy): Eukaryota > Viridiplantae > Streptophyta > Magnoliopsida > Ericales > Ericaceae > Rhododendron > Rhododendron kiyosumense. Next base: position 10,876 of record BPLS01031217.1, read on the forward strand.
GGCAACAACATATTGCATCTTGCAGTTTTTGGTAAACGATGTGAGGTACGTCCCTATTCAAACTTTTTATTGTTAAATTTTTGGCAATATTTTTTGGTCAATATAAAATAATTCCATTCATAAAGCCTGGCCAGCAACACAATAACTGAGGACTCTAACCTAAAGTAAAAACAAAATAATAAATGATACTTCGAGCAAAAATGCTAGGCTTGCAACGAAATTTTACAACGTAGTTGTAACATCATTACACGTCAGGATTGGGGTCCAGGAACTTAGGACGTGTAAGGATGTTCATGGGCCCCAATACTGACATATAAAGATATTAATTGTAATAATGTTGTAGGATTTTGTTGTAAGCATAACAATTCGGGTTTGATATCTAGCCTAAAGCTAGCTCTCTAATACGATTTGGGGATTTTCGAAGCAAATAGGAAATACTTTCACAGTAGTACAAGTATAGAATATTGACTAAAAGCGATAGTATTGTGCAGATCCCGATCGTTGCTCTCGGAAATCAATAGTTGGATGGTGAGATTAGACACAACACTTGGCAATCCGGACCGTTGATCGGGATGTGCAAATCACTGTGCGCACAGTACCCTCCCCGGGTTCTCCTAAGTGTTTAAAAAAATTCAAATTCCAGTAGGAAATTAAAAAGAACTATGGAATCTCATCCCAAAAAAACAAAACAAAGTACAAGAGATAGAAAACCCATGGATTTGAGGTCGAAGGAAAAGAGTCCTCAAATGGAGAACGAGTGGCTTATTTAAAAGAAGGAAGATCTTTACAAGGGATGAAGGGAAGAACAACAACATTCTCGGAGAGTATTGAAAATCTTTAGAGCAAATTTAGGTACACTACATTATTTCACTACATGGTATAGTACTATATATATATATTTCATGTGAGACTCATTCTGGGTCTCGAAAAACTTCAAAAACAAATATCCATAAATTTTTAAATTTTATTTTATGGGACCCAATAGAAAATTAGCTCCAACGAATATCGGTAAGTATTATTTCTCGATCCGTAGGGGCGGAACTGTTCAATTGTGTAGTTTTGTTTCTACGAATCCAGAAAATAATACTTACCAATATTCATTGGAGCTGATTTTTTAAAGGGCCCATAAAATATTATTTTAGAATTTATGGACATTTTTCTATATTTTTTTGGGATCCAAAATGAGCCCCACATAAAATGTTGTATAACTATATAGTGGAACATGTAGGGGTAGTTTTATAAAACTGAAAACTGAAACTGAAACTGAAAGCTGAAAAATTAAGTACTGAAAGCTGAATGCTGAATTTTTTAAGCTAAAAAGCTGTTTGATAAACAAATTAAGCATTAAATTAAAATTAATGAATTAATTTTAGTTCTAATTCTCTTTAATTTTGGTGATTGTGGTGGTGGTGGTGGTGGTGGTGATGGAATGGTAGTGGTTAGGGTGTGTAGACACCCTATTCTGGACTATCCGGATCAGCACGTTCGCGGTCTTTTATTACCCCAATGATGATTAAACGGTTGAAAACTCCCCGAGGTCGATAAAAGGTCGCGAGCTTTGAGTATTGGACCCTCCTTTTTCAAACTATTTCAAGCCCGTTTCAAACCCTTCAAATCCAGAGCCAGATAAGCCTCAGCAAAACCATACCTTGCTTACGCCACCTCCTCCTTGGCGTGCGCCAGGAATTTGCCACGTGTCGGACATCGACCGTTGACCGAGTTTGACCTGGCGCACGGCAGCTCGTAGGTGGCGTACGGAGGGTCAAGGCCGGTCAAATCACCGCTTTTCTGTCACGTGCTCGAGAATTTGTAACTACCAGAGTACATTGCAGAGCACCCTGATCATTACTTTCTGCAGGGCCGTCCCCCTCTCTCTCCTACACACCCCATCAAGCTAGTCCCATGCATTTAATGCATGGGAGGCTCCTCTCCTAACCTAACCATTGCCTAACCCCAGTTGATCAGCCCTGATCCCAGCCTCTTTCCACCATAAATACCCCCATTGCATTCATTTGCAAGGGGTTAACCACATTAACTCTCCAAGTTCCTTCCCTCTCTTCTCTCTTATTCTTATTCTACCATTGTAGGAGTGAGAGATAGAGAAGCCTCACACCCCCCCCTCTACTGATCAGTTACTACACAGCCCTCCATCTTCAACCTCCAAAGCTCACTACCACTCCTCCATCTCTAGCACCAAAGGTATACCACCTTTGTGCTGCTTTCTGTTTTTAGCCCCTGAGGGGAACCTGAAGGGTTCTGGCTAGTAACTGATACTAGTCCAGACCCCTCTCTGGTGAAATAAATCAGTCGTAGTGGCCGGGCCATGGCGCATGCCAGCCCTTCTAAGCCGTACGCCACCTTTGGCTGTACGTGCACAGTTGGCGTGGGGACCATGAAGAGCCCATTTATTGCTCATTTCCTTTATGTCATCACCTTCTAGCATGCTAATAATCAGTTTATTGCTTTCTGTACTTTAGAACTGTGTAAATGTAGCTTTCAATACTTGTACCTTTCTGCTTTCAAGGCCTCTGGGGTACTTCTGGTCATGTTCCAGAGCCCAGATGATGTAAAGCCAGACCCTGGCTAGCGTGCGAACCTGGCGTACGGCCCCCATGGGGTGGCGTACGGCATGCTTGATACAAGCCAGTGCTTGGCCCTTGCATCACAGTTCCATTTTGGCCTCTCTTTCCTCCCCACTCTGTTTATGGGGTTTGCTGTGTTACTTTCTTGGCTCTTAGCCATTTCTCTCGTCTGTCTGCCTGTAATATATACTTGAACTATATCCTGAACTGCGTGGTTTGTCCTGGGTGTGCACTGGTCCATTCCAAAGCCCAGAGGGTTGAGAGTAGGAGCTGTAAGAAATCAATAAGGTAGTGTACGCCAGCCTTAGGGTGGCGTGCGCAGGGTCTGTTGGCGTGCAGTGGTTCTGCCATGGCGTGCCAGCATGTCGCCTGCCCACGCGTCCGAAGAGCAGCATACATCATCTCGTTGAACTCTTTACAACACCTGTTCTCAATCTATGTTCTTACATTTAATTCAGTTTAAGCGAGCAAACCATCATCCATAGACATTTTGTCATTTAAACTGCAAGCTGTTACAGTATTAACCCCCATTAACTGTTTTCCCGCCCTAACTGGCTAAAAATGATCGAATGAGAGAAAAATGCAAACGTTTTACAAAATGCCCGAGTAGAGACCGATCTCCGGATTGGGCGAGAGGGGGTGCTATAAAACCCTTCCCCTCTCGTAACCTGGCTCCCGAACCTCAGATATCGAAGGTGACGACGGACCAGTCTACGCCTTTTTCGAATCAAAACAAACCCTCTTTTTCAAATCAAAGCAAAACGTAGCAAGCGTTCTCGAGTTCGGTTCCTTGGGTGCCTCACCGCTAAAACCCGAGTGGCGACTCTGAATCGAAGCGTTTCGCCGCGCCATTTTTTTTAAGAGGGCCGCAAACCAAAGTCGGGCGATTTTTCGGGGCGTGTGCCCACAGGGTGGTGGTGGGATGGTGGTGGTAGGATGGTGGCGGTGGAGACATGGTGGTGTGATAGTGACGGTGGAATGATGGTGGTGCAGTGGTGGCGTTGTGGTGGTGGCGGTGGCTATGGCGTGGTAGGGGTGGAGTGGTAGTAATGATGGTGGCAGTGGTGGGGAAGTGATGGTGGTAATGGTTGTGGTAGTGATAACATTGTGGTGGTGGTAGTGGATTAGTGGTGGGGGTGGTGGGGGTGGTGGAGTGGTGGTGGTTATGGTGGTGGTAGCGTGGTAGTGGAATAGTGATGGTTGTGGTGGTAGAGTGGTAGTTAGGGGTGGGCACGGGTCGGGCGGGTCGGGTATGGCCCGCCACCGAACCCGACCCGACCATGTCGGGTAGGAGAAAAACCAACCCCAACCCGAACCGAACGATGGTGTACACCCGCCCGTGTGACTGATTTTTTTGGTCGGGTCGGGTCGGGGCCGACCAAACCGAAGTAAAGCTACATGAATTGTTCATGTTTTGGTCGGAGTTGGTCGGGTCGGGTCGGGTAGGGAAAAACAGCACCCGAGCACCGAACCGAAAACTGATTTTTTTCGAAAAAATGAACCCGACCCGACCCGACCACATGTTCGGGCCCGCCCGAAACCCTTCGGGTCGGGTCGGGTCGGGCCCGTCGGCCCACGGGCATTTTGCACACCCCTAGTGGTAGTGTAGTGATGGTGGTGGTGGCTGTAATGGTGGTGGTGGAGTGGTGGCGGTTGTTGTGGTGGTGGTGTAGTGGTGGTAGTGGCAGCGTGGTAGGGGTGGTGTGGTAGTGGTAGTGGTAGCGTGATGGTGGTGGTGGTGGAGTGGACTAGTGGTGGGTGGTAATGGTTGTGGTGGTGGTGGCGAAGTGATGGAGGTGGGGGTGGAATTGAATGGACTACTGGTGGTGGTAATGGTTGTGGTTGTGGTAGCGTCGTGGTGGTGGTAGTAGAGTAGTGGTGGTGGTGGAGTGGTGGTTATGGCGGCGGCGGTGGTTGTGGAGTGATGGTGGTTGTGGTGGTAATGATTGTGGTGGTGGTAGTGGAATAGTGATGGTTGTGGTGGTGGTAGTGGAATAGTGATGGTTGTGGTGGTGGTAGTAGAGTGGTAGTGGAGTAGTGGTGGTGGTGGTGGGAGTGGTGGCAGTTATGGTGGTGGAGTGGTGGTGGGAGTGGTGGCGGTTGTGGTGGTGTAGTGGTGGTTGAGTGACGACGGTGGTGGTGGTGGTGGTTGAATGCAAGTATATAAGAATTTAGTTAAAATTAAATAGCTCAAAGCTACTTAATTTTTATCAACTTTTTACACTATATTTTAAGTGGCACTTAATCTGTTAAGAAATATAAAATGTGATTATCAAACCTACTTAATCACTTATTACTTAATTGTTTCAGTATTAAGTGCTGAATATGGGATATCAAACAACCCTGTAGTGTATGTATTATTAAGAGAGAAGAACAATAGAGGTGGTGGCAAGGTTTGTAGTTGTAGAGAGCGGACCTTTGGGTTGTATGGCGTAAGACTAACGTTATTTATCTCATGTTTAATTGAAGTAAATAAGTAAGTTTTTTGATTTGTCTTACATTTTAAAATTTTTGACAGATTTGTATCAAATTTATTATATATAGATTTTCACAGTCTTGATGAGAGTAATTTAATTAAGAAGAAAAATATTATGATTCCGCAGCTAAAAAATTGTTTACGAAAACTACAATTATAGGGTGCTTGTAGACGACCACCAATTGGTACCCAACACCCTTCTCTACACATGAATATTATTTGACGGAGATGGGAGTTGGGGACCACGTGGCAGAGCCCAAGCTCACTGAATATTTACTCCTAAAATATACCTTATTGAACTTTTCCTTTTCTATGTATAATGTATGTATATTTTCTTTAATTTTTGGCTAAATCTTGGATCGTGCATATACATATTTTAGATTATCAAATATTTGCTGCTTGAGCTGCCGGAAGGAAGAAAAGATGATGAACTTGGTCAATTAATAGATGTGAATGCAAGAAATGGAAGTGGGTGGACCGCGTTGGATATTCATTCCCGAGTAGCAAAGAGTGAAGATAACAATAGTGAGTATAATGCTATCAAAGGTCTCCTACGTAAGTTTGGGGGTTAAAGAGTCGAAGAAATTTTTTTTCCTATTTGATCCTTATTGGCAGAAGAAGAAAAAGGATACATTAATGATTGTATCATCGCTTATGGCGACGATGTCATTCCAAGTCGGGATCAACCCTCCTGGAGGTGTTTGGCAAGATACAAAAGAAGGACACGAAGCCGGGAAAGCTGTAATTTCTTATACCAATCCCAAAGCGTATCCGTACTTGGTGTATTTCAACACGATTGGATTCCTTCTGTCTTTGACTACAATCTTAGAGCTCATTGTTGTTTTGCCAGCGCGAAAAATGGCTTTTGAGTTTATTCGAGTTGGAATCTCGTGGTTGACGATCAAGATCATGGCATTCGCTTATACATTTTCTGTCATTGTTCTCGCTCCCACGGAGATGTATAAGTCCGTAAACCTTGTCATTTTGGCTATTGTTCCTGTCTGGGCCGTTGGGGTAACGTTTCTCCGCGTACTACCGTACCAGGTTCAATTGATACTACCTGGCCTGATAGTATATGTGCTACTGCTACCTATAGCTTTGCCAGCATTTTTATTTGAACTTTTCAGTGCAATGGCCAAAGAATATTGTTGTCAAACTGAGCCCATTGAAAGTACTGTCCAGTTGACTGGAGATACGGGCTCACCACCAAATCCAACTGCAGCTAGCCAGAACGAGACGAATGTTTAGATCCCGGAGTAATTATTCAATGGCCTTTGGCAGTGCCACATTCGCGTCCTAACACCCTTTTCCACCACACATTCATGTAGGATTCATACATTCTATCCCGGGCAGAAATGTGTGTTGGAAATTAAACGGTTTTATGTCACCACGTGTTGGTGCCCTAAAAGCACCCAATAGTTGTTCTTCGATCATGCAATGCCGTGAGTTTTTTATTCTTTTTGCTTGTCCTCGTTATGTTTGTACTTTGTGGTTATGCTACAAATTTAAGTTACTTGTGTCGTGAATCTAATAAGATTTGTGGAATTAATACTCATCTGTCGCATTTTTTTGTTTTTGTTTCATATAGTTACTATAGTACTATTTTGAAATGTCCGAAATTGTTTCCTGTTAAAGAAAAGTCAAAGAAAGAGGTGTGTAGATTTTCATAAACTAATCCTCATAAACGATTAAAAGTAACTTTAAAATTTAATTAAGTGTCTTGATATCATTAAAATGTGCGTGGAAGTTCGTGAACGTATATTCATCACAAAGAAATCTCTATTGAAACTCTGGTTTATTGACAGTAATGTGGGTTATTTTGGCTTAATAATCTTTGGACTGTTTTTTTTGCCTTATATATTCATAATTTTTTGCATTTTATAATACTCCTATTCTGTTAATTTCTTGGAATATGTATTTGTCTCGATGAGAGAAATCTAAAAAGTAGAAAGTTATGATCAAAACGGATAAGAATCCATATAGCTAGGAGAGAAGTAAAATGTTCAATAATTATGAAGATAATACAAAATAGACAAATTTTTGAATTATTTTTGTCTTTATTCAAGTTTTAACTGTTTTGGGTTATAATTTAATAAAGGAAAATTTTCAAAAAGGTCCTGAACTTTCAGGAACTTTACAAAAAAACACCTGAACTTTAACTAATGACAAAAAGGCACTTGAACTTATCATTCCGTTAACAAAAAATCCCCCGCCATCCAATTCTGTCAATTTATAACGGATGGAGTCAACGGAAGGCGTAAACCTCCCTTTTTTTTTACTTTTTGCTTTTAAAAATTACTTTTAATTTTCTTTTTTAGTAGTAAATAAATATGCAATAAAGTTTTTTTCTTACTATTTATAAAAAATTACATTAACATTATTTTTTACTATTTACTAAAATAACTTTAACCCTCCCTTTTTTTTAACTTTAACCCTCATTTTTTTTTTTATAGAAATTCAACCCCACCCAGCCACCCCACTAATCAACCCCACAACCAACCGCCAAAGCCCTAACCCCAATTTTGTAAATAGTTAAACAAACGATGGTGAAAGTAATTTTTTAAAAAATAGTAAGAAAAAAAAACTTTATTTCATATTTATTTATTACTAAAAAAGAAAGAGTTCAAAGTAATTTTTGAAAGTAAAAAATAAAATGAAGGTTAAACAAAGGGGAGTAATTTTTACACTCCCCTTTTGATAGCCACACTTTTTTTTTTTTAGTATTGAAAGTGTACGATTTTTTTTTTGCTAAAAGACAAAAAGAGAGTGTGGTTATCAAAAAGGGGAGTGTGAAAATCATCTCCCTCCAAAAAAAGTAATTTCAAAATTCTTAAATTGGGGCTTGTGTATAGTAGATTTGTGTGAACAAATGGCTCTTGACAGAACTCAATGGAGGAAAAGGATTCATGTAGCCGACCCCAAGTGATTGGGACTTAAGGCTCGGTTTGGTTTAAATTGGGGCTTGGACTTTGGCGGCTGGTTGTGGGGTTGAATGGTGGTGTGTGGTTGAATTTCTGGGAAAAAAAAAAAGACAGAGAGAGGGAGGGAAAGGTAAAATTTAAAAGTAAAAAAAGGGGTTATTTTTGTAAATAGTAAAAAATGGGGTTAAAATAATTTTTGATAAATATTAAGAAAAAAAGAATTTTGTTGTATATTTATTTATTACTTAAAAAATTTTCAAGTAATTTTTTGAAGTAAAAAGTAAAAAAAAGAAGGGAGGTTAACGCCTTCTGTTAGTTCCATCCATTACAAATTGACGGAATTGGATGGCGGTGGCTTTTTTGTTAACGGAATGGTATGTTCAGGTGTCTTTTTGTTATTAGTTAAAATCCAGGTGTTTTTTTGTAAATTTTTTGAAAGTTCAGGGGTTCTTTTGAAATTTTCCCTTTAATAAATTCTTCTCGTTGAGAGAAATCAATAATTTACAAAAATTTGACGCAAAACTTACAACGGTGAAACAAATTTGAATGAAGCAAAAAGTAATCCATAAGAATTATTAACCGTATCCATGCTTATTGAGTGATGGTCAGTGAAACCGTCGTATTGTGCAATTTCATAAGAAATACACGGGGATTGAATTTACACAAATTAATTGGATAAAAATTTAAATGGAACAATGAATAAACATGGAAGTTAGTTAGTGGGATTAAGTGATCACACTTGTCCTGGCTCCGCTCTGGAGTCTTAAAAATCAATTTTAAGGCTTTGTTCGGTTGCCATTTTATCTTGTCCTGGCTCCGCTCTTGAGTCTGAAAATTCAATTTTAAGGCTTTGTTCGGTTGCCATTTTATTTTAGTTTTAGTTTTGTTCTTCAATCATTACTCTACTTCTTCTTTCAATCATTACCCTATTTTTCTAATTATTACTTTCTCATCTCTCTTTATCTCTCTCCAATCATTACCTCTCTCTTCAATCATTACCCTATTTCTCTCTCCATCTACTACCAAAAATAAACTAAACTAAACTAAACTCATAACCAAATAAAATCAAATGTAATTGCTTAGAAAATGAACCAAAACAGTCATTGGCGATATATAACTTTCTTGCAATCAACGCTGAGGAAAAAATAAAAAAAAAGACAAAACTTTCTATCAATAAACTCAATTTGCTGTATGTGGCCAATTTTATCTTAATAACATACAATTTAAGCTTTAGTGTAAAAAAGAGAGGTTAAAATCGTGTCGTCAAAATTAATATGGGAGAGAGGTAAGAGATTCATTTCAAGTATGAGGTTATTATCTTTTGATGAGGACCCCATTCCGACTGGGACCCAGGGATGCTGCTAAGGATACCCCTAACAAGCACGTGCTGAGCGGCATATGATTCAGCCGTTGATCTTAGCACAGACGGTTCAGATTGAAATTGAGCATTTACCGATCTAAACCGTCCATTAATTGCTCGGTTAAGATCCGAGCCGTTGATTGCCGAGATGAACTGCTGGATTGGCTGCTCGTAACCCATGTGCTTGGCAATATCCCCATTCCAACCGTATCAGAGTACGGCCAGTGCCTCCCGATTGGTCGCAAAATTGGTACTGTTATACCCCTATGGGATAAATATATCGGATAAGCTTGTCTAGGATTAGTGCATCCACATGTGCATAGAAGTTTATAAATTAATGTGCATTTTTATTTTTCAGTTTCAACGGACATCGGTAAGTATTATTTTTGGAAATCAATCAGCTCCGGAGACCATTACAGACATCTTAATACTTCTGAATTGTTAAGTTGGCTAATTGCATTCCCGCACAAACTTTATTCAGAGTGTAAACGTCTCTTGCATTAAGTAAAGGATGATGCTATGGTGTCCCCGGTCATTTTGGGGACACCGTAATTTTTGGCATAACAGAACCCTTGTAAGCATAACAAAAATCATTACAAGTATAATAGAACCATTACATGGCATAACCAAGGCATAACCAAAAACCAATCAAGGCATAACCAAAAATCAACCAAGGCATAACCAATCAAGTTATGCCTTGTTATGATTTTGGTTATGCTTATAATGGTTTTGGTTATGCTTGTAATGAATTTGGTTATGCTTATAATGATTTTGTTATGCCAAAAGTTACGGTGTTCCTAAAATGACCGAGAACACCGAAGTCATTCCCTTAAGTAAACATCTCTTGCCAGTAAGCAAGAATGTACGTCAGCAAACGAACCGAACTTCTCCGTACTGCAGGAGCTGCGACTTGCCGCAGTCCTTGGTATGACCTGGGTCAGTCCTTCGACGCGGTAGCGGATCTACGGGCTCTTGTTCTTGTCTTGGGCCTAGGGGCTCAGCGGGATTTGGGTTCAAGAGGCCCATAACTTATACATATGCTAATCCGGCCTACTACAGTAACTTCCCACACAAACTATGTAAGTCTAACTTTTTTTTTAAAAAATATGTAAGTCTAACTTTATTCAGAATGAAAACGTCTCTTGCATTAAGTCAACTTAATGTACGTTACATAGCTGACGTACATTTGCTTACTCATTGCAATTCGACGAATTCTTTCACTTGACGTACGGGGGATAAGTAAAGAAACTAATCCCACACTAGAAAGTACTCCTACCTAGCTAGGAAAATAACTCATCGTAACAAGCGCACAATTAAGGTGTAACAAACTCAATCCCTTAAGTTACCATTCAATGTGGTTGAACTACGACGAGTTCACATTATATTGTGCCTGCATTAATCAACAATAAATTTGAAATCAAACTTAGAAGGCCTGTTTGGGAGCAGAAGTTTTCATTCTAGCTATATGTATGAGGTGTTTGGGAGCGGATTATTGAATGCTTAATCTAAAATCATTTCCGGAGGTAATTGATTATGTTGATTATCATTCAAACAATGTCACTAATTTTGATTGTAATTCAGACTTATATATAAGTTACAATTCATAATTAAGAATCTAAAAGTTAATTAGCTCTCAAACACTCCGTAATACTTTCATTTCTCACAGACATGCACTTCAAAAAATACCGGTTTTGGCACTCCTATAAGAAAAATTGATGGAAGAAAAAAAGAAAAAAAAAAGAAAAAGAAAAGGAAAAAGAAAAAGATAAAAAGAAAAAGAACTTCCAAATTTGACAAAAGAAAAAGTTGAAAACATATATCGATTGAAGGTCTCAAGCAACCTTCGCACAACTGATTTTTTCGGTTTAGAGCAAAGTATCAGGTTCTAAGCATTACACGGACGCGGGTCTGATGTGCCCATCTTAAAGCAACTTGTAGGGCTAATTAAAGAGAGTCATAGAGTTAAAATTTAATTATGACCATTAAGGATAAAATGATCAGAAAAATAAAATCTTTCTATCGGTTCAAACGGATTGAAATTTGGAGCACTTAGTTTTTTAACCATATTTTTTAATATATAAACTAAAGGTTGAAAAATTAAGTGTTCCAAATTTCAATCCGTTTGAATGGGTGAGAAGATTTTATTTTTCTGATCATTTAATTCTAAAGGGTCATAATTAAATTTTGACTATAGGGCTCTCGTTGGTTAGTCCTAAGAGATATTTGATTCTACGACTTTCTTAGGGCTAATCAACGAGAGTCCTATAGTCAAAATTTAATTATGACCCTTTAGAATAAAATGATAAAAAAAATAAAATCTTCTCACCCATTCGGAATAAAATTTGGAACGAGAGGAGGCTATGTGGAGAGAAGAATGTGTGTCAGTGGATTTAATGCATCAACGGGGCTAGACTTTCTGACTGACAATTTACCCAGAAGGCAAATTTTTATTGGTGAGAGGTACCACCAGGCAAAGTAGATGTGTTGCCCTTGGGGAAACCAATAATTTCTCGGTCCTTTTTAGCTTCTAATTTTCCTTTTACTCATTTATTTTATTCATTACAAGTACGTGGGTATAAAAGTAAAGTCAAGTTTCCCGTTAACGGGCGTTACTCAACAAGAAGCAGAGGGGAGCACAGTGCAATTTCAGGAATGTAGGGGGAGGTTTCTGTCTTTGTCAGAAACCTGAGGGGAGGTCAGTGAAATTTACCCAAGACAAAAAGAAAAAGAACTGCCAAATTTGACAAAGAGAAAAAGTTGAAAACATATATCGATTGAAGTTCTCAAGCAACCTTCGCACAACTGCTTTTTTCGGTTTAGAGCAAAGTATCAGGTTCTAAGCATTACACGGACGCGGGGCTGATCTTAAAGCAACATTTAGTTGTGCCTATCACCGTCCGTCATAGTAATTAATGGTCCAAGGAAAAGTTATTTTATGACCGGTAATAGAATACTATTAGTGGTAATAAATAGTACGACCATCCAAACCGACCAAAACACTTTTGGACAGTAAAATTTAGCGTAACTGCATGCGGCTGTGAGATGGGTACAGCAGCCCCTGCCGCTTGCGCATGAAACATATCTCAGGTTTTGTTTTCTATTTAATAAAGGCATCATGTGATGAGTAGATATTAAGGGCCAGCCAACCAAGGATTATGGTGTCCAGCAGTTCAACCCCCTGGTGGTGGCGCGTTTGGGCGCAGCTGTTTCTGGACAGCAGAACCATGGGTCCAACACTGTTAAACCGAAAACGTGACTGCTTTCAGTTTGGGTCTAGAGATTCAACCCTCATTTTTGGCGTATGGTTCCAATAAATTTTCTTCCTAATTTCTCTATCTACCTCTTTCCATTTTTACCCAAAAACCTCTTTTAAAACCCTATCCTCACTGGCATTAAATTAATTGAGAGAGAGATCTAAAAACTAACTTCCCAAGAGCATTATTTCAAAATCAAAAGATTATTAAAGTTAACAATATTTGCTCCAAAAAAGTGCTCACATTTTAATAACTAAACTTAGTAACTCATCAAGTTTTGGCTTTTGGATAGTCAAAACTTGCAACTTTTTGTTAATAATCAAATTTAATAGTCCTTACATTTTTTCAATCAAGTACAACTATCATGAGAAAGTGAAACTCACTCTCCATTAAGCAAATATTTTATTGGTAGGTGAAACTCACTCTCCACTTTGGCAAGTAGTTTTGCATTTAACAATATTGATCAATTTATGAATCACAACAAATGCTCTCCGCTTTCACTTATTTTACTAGAATGCCATTCAATCGTTAGATTGAGAAGAAAAAAATTGACCGTTAGATTTGAATTTTTACCAACTCATTTTAATTATGGGAAAAAAATAAATAATGTGAGAATTGACATTGCTAATTTTAATAACCTCTAAATGGATAATCAAAATCTGATATAGCAAATTTTGATTATTCACTCTTCATTATTACATTGTGAATGCGCTAAGATTATCCTATGCTCACTGGTATTAAGTTGATTTAAATTCCTCAATAACTAGGCCTCATATTTAAATCGAATTAGGAAGATGCATGCATGCACCGTATGATATAGCAATTGTAAAACAATCAACAGTATATATCTATCTAGCTATATATATACATACATATGCAATGGGCCAGTGATGCACTTGTGGAAACATAATCGCTGTAGTCATATTATGCTCAATCTTTTCTATATTAATTACAGAGGGAGGGGAGAGAGAAACAGACAAACTATTGATGACGACAGTGCGAGAGAGAGAGGAGAGGAAAGGAGAGAGTGAAGAAGGCATAATAGAGAGCATGCCGAGCAAGAGAGAGACATGGAAAGACAGAACAGGTCTAGAGGAATGGCTCTGTGATGCAGCAATGAGAGGGGATGTAGATTCACTAAAGGACATAATGACAAGAGATGAACACATTCTGGTTAAAGTTTTGGTGGGAAGCTTCAAAGGAAAAAATCCTCTTCACATGGCTACATCAACAGGTAAAATAATATTTGTTGAGGAACTTTTGAAATGTGAAAAAGATCTTGCTAATGCTGTAGACAAGGAACTAGGCACGGCTCTTCACATAGCATCCTCTAAGGGGCATTTAGAGATTGTGAAACTCTTAGTGGAAGTTAGCCCTGAGATGTGCATGGCTCGTGATCAAGAAGGTTATAATCCTCTTCATATCGCTGCCATGAAAGGTAAGGTCAAAGTATTGAGGTTGTTGCTTCCAACCAACCCCCACGCAGCTCGAGTTATGATGGATCGAGGTGACAATATTTTGCACTTGTGTGTAAAATATAATCAACCTAAGAGTCTGAAACTACTGCTAGATGAGGTTGAAGATGAAGAATTCGTCAAGTCTACTGATATCAATGGCAACAACATATTGCATCTCGCTGTTTTTTATAAACGATGTGAGGTATGTCCCTGTTCAAACTTTTTATTGTTAAATTTTTGGCAATTTTTTTTGGTCAATGTAAAATAATTCCATTCATAACTAAGCCCAGCAACACTAACTAAGGATTCTAACCTAAAGTAAAATCAAATTAATTAACAAATGATACTTCTATCAACAGAACACACCGGATTGTATTATTTGCGTGTTCATTTCTATTCCTAGCTGTATTAGAACTCAGCCGATGGATGATGATTTTGGGTGGGGGGGTGGGTGGTGTGGGCAACAGACCCTGATACCCCCCAATTGTGTACTCTTATAATAACTTTTAACTATTTATGCAAGTTCCTCTTTTAACCAGAAAAGAAAAAAAAGGAGATAGGACTCTTAATTTCTAGCCTAAAGCTCTCAGATCCGGGGACCTGTAGCGCCTCAGGCGTGCGGCGCTGCACCATCCCGCCTTCCTAAAGCTCTCTAATAAGATTTGGGGATTTGCAAAGCAAATAGAAAATACTTCGCAGCATTACAAGTCTACGAAACAGAAATGCTATAGGTATATATTAAATTGGCACACCTCTATCACACGAGCTGAGCTAGCGCTAGTCGCGCGGATTCTCTCCATTCCTCGCCTACCGCCTTCAATTTTTTTTTTTGTCCCTTTTTTGGCTCATTCACAAAATCGATCGGCAAAGCAACGAGATAGCGGCAATGGCGGTGCTAGCTTCCTTGGATCTCAGCGACTGTTCCCCTCTTACCGTTTTTGGGAGTCATCTTGATGTGCATCACGGAGGCTACACAACAGGGGTGTCGGTACTTGCCTAACGGCATGGTATAGCATCTGCCTCTGTTTGGTTTGTCTGGGTTTCCGGATTCCATTACCGTTTGGTGGATGTCGGTGATGTTATAACCGGTGGTGGTGGTGGATCAGATTGATGCGGTTGGCGGCGATGGTGCATCCCTAGGGCTAGGTTTTGAGATTTCTTTGGGCTGGATTTTATTATTGTATTTTGGCTACTTAGGCCTTTCGGGTTGCATGCGCTGTTTATTGTTTTATCGGGCTTTGTCCCTCTGACTACATGTTTCCAACTTTTGATTAGAAGCATTTTCCCTTTTCCTAATAAAATGTTACGTTTGCCAATAAAAAAAAGAAAAAAGAACCGTCCATGGAATCTCATTCAAAAAAACCAAAACAAAATAAAAGAGATAGAAAAACCCTTGGATGAAGGAAGACCTTTACAAGGGATGAAGGGAAGAAGAACAACACTCTCAGAGAGAAGAACAATAGAGGTGGCGGCAAGGTTTGTAGTTGTAGAGAGCGGACCTTTGGCTTGTTTGGCGTATTACTAACGTTATTTATCTCATGTTTAATTGAACTAAATAATTAAGTTTTTTTGATTTGTCTTACATTTTAAAAATTTTGTTAGTTTTGTATCACCTTCTAAAAGATTTTCACTTAGTCTTGATGAGAAGTACGTAAAACTACTGTGATTCGAAAGCTAATGTAAGAGTTTTCGAAGACGACCACCAATTGGTGCTCAACACCCTTCTCCACACACGAATATGTGATAGAGAAAGGATCGAGTTGGGGAATCACGTGGCGGAGTCCCAGGACCACTGAACAATTGCTCCTAAAATTTACCTTATTGAACTTGTCCTTTTCTGTGTATGTATATTTCTTTGATTTTTATCTAAATCTTAGATCGTACGTGTATATACATATTTTAGATAATCAAACATCTGCTTGAGCGGCTGACAAAAGGAGAAGAAGAAAACACGTGCTGGGGCTGGATCGGAAATATAATGATGTGATTTGGCGGTGAGCCTCATCAATTTATAGATGTGAATGCAAGAAATGGAAGTGGGTGGACCGCGCTTGATATTTTTTACCGAGTAGCAAAGAGTGGATATCCGGAAAAGGATTATATCAAACGCCTCCTGCATGAATCTGGGGTTATAAGATCTGACAAACTTTTTTTCCCATTCGATCCTTATTGGCAGAAGAAGAAAAAGGATACATTAATGATCGTGTCATCGCTGATGGCAACGATGTCGTTCCAAGTCGGGATCAACCCTCCCGGCGGTGTTTGGCAAGATACATCAGCGGGACACGAAGCCGGAAAAGCTGTAATTGCTTATACCAATCCCAAAGCATATCCATACTTAATGTATTTCAACACGATAGGATTTCTTCTGTCTCTGACTACCATCTTGGAGCTCATTGTTATTCTACCAACGCGAAAAAGGGCTTTTGGGTTTATTCGAGCTGGAATTTCATGGTTGACGATCATGATCATGGCGTTCGCTTATACCTTTTCTGTCATTGTTGTCTCGCCCACGGAGATGTTTAAGTCCATAAACGACATTGTCATTTTTGTCATTGTTATAGTGTGGGCAGTTGGGGTAACATTTCTCCGCGTACTACCATACCAGGTTCAAATCCTACTACTTCAAGTGATAGGATACCTGCTGTATACGATATGTTGGGTGCTATGTCTACCTTTTGGAGCTTTGGTTGCAGTTATATGGGTTTTGATTTATAAGGCATCCCACCAACGCCGATATGGCGGCTAGCCAGAAGGGCTCGACAAGTGGTCTGATCGAGCAGTAATTATTCAATGGTCTTTGGCAGGGCCACATTTGTGTTCCAACGCTCTTTCTCACCATACATTCACATGGGATCCGTACATTTTATCCTGGACAAAAATGTGTATTGGAATTTAACTAGTTTAAGTCACCTCGTGTCGGTGCCCCAAGAGCACCCAATAAATTTTCTTCGATCATGTCATGCCGTGAGTTTTTTATGCTAGGAAAGTGTTTGTACTTTGTGGCTATGCTACAAATATAAGTTACTTGTGTTGTGAATCGAATAAGATTTGTGTTATTAATACTCTTTCCGTCTCATTTTTTAATTTTTTTTGTTTCATATATTACTTGGGAATGTCCCAAATTGTTCTCTCAAAGAAAAGGCACAGAAACAGGTGTAAATTTTCATAAACTAACCCTCATATGTATCCAAGGCATTCTTCCTATTAGGGAGAATATGGTACTACGGCGTAAAGCCACAACAGAAATGATTTGCCCTGTTTGTTGTCCTCTTTGTTGGTTTGCTCAAGTTCTTTGGAGGATCTCACCAATTGCGCTTGTACCTTCTATGAACGAACACGCATCTTTTCTAACATGGTTTGATAGTTTGTTAGAAAGGTGGAAGTTTGCTGGGGATGGTAATTAACCACATTATTACTCTTGCTGTTTTTATTCTTTGGAGAATATGGAAGTATCGTAATGATTTGATGTTTAACGGGAAAAGGACGGATCCTCAGACAGCGATCGATCCTTTTGGCAGTAAAGGATGCAACGGAATTTGTTGGTGTGATGCGAGATGGGGAGGGAATCAGACCTCGATCGGGAAGCTCGGGTACAATCCTGGGTTGCACAGAGTTGGACGCCTCCAGTTGCACAGAGTTGGACGCCTCCAGTTAGAGCAAGTTTATCAAAGAAGGCAAAAAGGCTTTTTATCTATTTTAGCTTGTCAAAATAAGAAAATTGCTCTGCACCAGAGAAGCTAAACACAAAGGTAAAAAAGCTCTCAGTGGTTTGGCTCTCTATTAATACATTGGAACTATTCATGGGTTATCCCATTAAACAATAATTATTTCTCTCTCTTCCTCTCTCTCCCTCTCACCAATAGAGCTCTAGTACAAGATGAATAGTAAATTTTTATAGTATTTTATAAGAATAGAGATGGTAATAGAGAGGATTGGTGTAGGGTTGAGAGAAATTTGAGTAGGTAAAATGAAAAAAGTGGACTATTGAGTAGCTAAAATACACAACTATTGGTGTACATGCTCTTAGTGGCCATATTAAGATTAATGTGGATAGAGTATGGGTTCCGAAAGCGACAGTTGGGGGAAAATCTGGGGCGGGTATTGTTATGACTTATGAGGGATTCAATGGGTTGTTTTGTGGCAGCCCGTTTGATCAATTTGGGTTCCACGGGGTCTGCAATTTGTGCTGAAGCTGGGGCGTGGAGAGCAGCATTCGAGTTCGCTAAGTTGTTGGGCTTTTGTAGGATCACAGTTGTGAGAGGAGATTCAGTGTCCTGACAGGGGTGATGTGATTGTGGAAGACATCAAAGGATACGAGCAAGGATTTGGTAGCTGTGTTTTTCAGTTTGTTAGGCGATCGGCAAATGTGGTTGCGGACAAGCTTGCAAGATTTGGGTTGTGAGGTCGTGGCTTGAAGACTTGGGAAAGAAGATTTCCCGATTGGTTATCGTTAGAACGTGATAATCACCTTTTTTTAATTAGTTGTTGCGTTTGTGGTTTTTCAATAACATTTGTTACCATTTTGGCAAAAAAAAATAATTTGGATAGAAATTTAAATGGAACAATGAATAACATGGAAGTTAGTTGGGTCAAGTGATCACACTTGACTTGGCTCCGCTCATGAGTCCAAAAAATCAATTTTAATGTAATTGCTTAGAAAATGAACCAAAAGAGTCATTGGCAACTTTCTTGTAATAAACGCTGCGGACAAAATAAAAATGAAAAAACTTTCTATCAATAAACTCAATTTGCTGTAAGTGGCCAATTTTATCTTGACATACAATTTAAGCTTTAGTGTAAACAAAGGTTAAAATAGTGTCGTCAAAATAGTTCTTTTGACGAGGACCCCATTCCGACCGGGACCCAGGGATGCTGCCAAGGGTATCCCGAACAAGAAGGTGCCGAGCGGCAAATGGTTCAGCTATTGATTTTGGCATGGACGGCTTGGATTGAATTTGAGTATCTAGAGATCTAAATCGTCCATTGTCCGGTCAAAATCCGAGCCATCAATTGCCAGGATGAACTACTGGATCGACCGCTCGGCACCCATTTGGTAGGAGGTGCTTGACAACATCCCCATTCCGACCGTATCGGAGCACGGCCGGTGCCTCCCGTTTGGTCGCAAAATTGGTACTGTTATACCCCTATGGGATAATTATATCCACTACTACAAAAACCTTAAAAGATGACACTCAAAAAATTGAAACAATGACAGTTTTTGTAAAACTGTTATCGAAAATATGATGGTAGACTTTTGATGACAGTCCATCTTACAAACTGTCATCTTTGCAATATAAGATGACGGTTTAAAATAAAAGTGACATTATTATCTTTTTCTTTAATGTCAATTTTTGCTTAAAACTGACATTAAAACATGCGCTTCCGGAAGCCCATATGGTAAACCTTTTAATGACAGTTTTCCTTAAAAGCGACATTGAAACTAAGCCTTTTTAATGACAGTTTTAGTTAGAACTGACATTGCAGTTGATCATAAAAGATGACAGTCAGAAAGTGTCATAAAAACATATAAGATGATAGTTTAAAACTGTCATCTCATACTTTCAATGTCTACGATGACAGTTTCATCCAAAACTGACATTAAAAGTGCTCATCTTAAAATTTTCGAAAATATACTATACTTGTTTTTGTTTGTCCTTTGTTAACAATAGGCGTGCCAGCTCAGATGGTAACACGCGCGTGAGGAACTTAAGTTCTTGAGTTCAAGTCCTGGGACACAAGTGCCACTGGGCGGCCATGTGAGAGGCACGTGGGTGCCACGTGGGCGGCCACGCATTCGAAAGAGAATTGGTTTTTTTTTTTCTTGAATGGAGAACAGATAAGATGACAGTTTAAATCCATCATCTTTGCGATTAAAGATGACAGATTAAGACTATCATCTTTTATCACAAAGATGACAGGTTTAAACTGTCATCTTATATGTTTAATGACAGTTTTTTATTGTCATAACAAATCTAGACTTTTAATGACAGCTCCATAGATGACAGTTTCAAAACTGTCATCTTTCACATTTAATGACACTTTTAAACTGTCATCTTTTACGATTATTGTAGTAGTGATCGGGTAAGCTTTTCCGGATTATAGCAATCCACATGTTCATGAAAGTTTATAAATTAATGTGTTTTTTTTTTTTGATCATTGGAAAATGCCTTTAAGGCAAAAAATTAATGTGTATTCAGTATAGCGAAGTGTTTACTGAAATTCTAGCACGTGTAAAACAATCAACAGTGTATATCTATCTAGCTATATATATACATACATACGTAATGGGCCAGTGATGCACTTGTGGAAACATAATCCCCGTAGTCATATTATGCTCATTCTTTTCTAGATTAATTACAGAGGGAGGAGAGAGAGAGAGAGGGGGAGAGAGAGAGAGAAACAAACAAACTATTGATGACGACAGTGCGAGAGAGAGAGGAGAGGAAAGGAGAGAGTGAAGAAGGCATAATAGAGAGCATGCCGAGCAAGAGAGAGACATGGAAGGACAGAACAGGTCTAGAGGAATGGCTCTGTGATGCAGCAATCAGAGGGGATGTAGATTCACTAAAGGAGATAATGACAATAGATGAATACATTCTGCTTAAAGTTTTGGTGGGAAGCTTCAAAGGAAAAAATCCTCTTCACATGGCTACATCAACAGGTAAAAAAACATTTGTTGAAGAACTTTTGAAATGTGAAAAAGATCTTGCTAATGCTGTAGACAGGGAACTAGGCACGGCCCTTCACATAGCATCCTCTAAAGGGCATTTAGAGATTGTGAAACTATTAGTGGAAGTTGGCCATGAGATGTGCGTGGCTCGTGATCGAGAAGGTTATAACCCTCTTCATATTGCTGCCCTGAAAGGTAAGGTCGAAGTATTGGAGGTGTTGCTTCAAACCAACCCCCATGCAGCTCGAGTTATGGTGAATCGAGGTGACAATATTTTGCACTTGTGTGTAAAATATAATCAGCTTGTGAGTCTGAAACTACTATTAGACAAGGTGGGATCAGATGAAGAATTAGTCAAGTCTATTGATATCAATGGCAACAACATATTGCATCTCGCTGTTTTTTATAAATGATGTGAGGTATGTCCGTGTTCAAACTTTTTATTGTTAAATTTTTGGCAATTTTTTTTGGTTAATGTAAAATAATTCCATTCATAACTATCAGGAAAGGATTGTGAAAGTCTTCGTGTAAATTGTAAAGGTAGTAAAGTTAGTCAGTAGTTAGTAGAAAAGTCATCAGAAAAGTAATTGCACTAAGGAAAAATTGTACTGAGGTATTCAGTCAGTTACGTCACTGATGATGTATGGCTTCCCCTGATTACTTAGGCTTGGCTTATAACGGGTGGTGGCAACCCCTATTTATAGGCGTACAAAGTAAAATCAAATTAAATAACAAATGATACTTCTATCAACAGAACACAACGGATTGTATTATTTACGCGTTCATTTCTATTCCTAGCTGTACTAGTAGAACTCAACAGATGGATGATGATTGGGGGGTTACAGACCCTGATACCCTCCAATTGTGTACTCTTAACTTTAACTATTTATGCAAGTTGTTTTTTTAACCAGAAAAGGAAAAAAAAAGAGAGAGAACTCTAATGTCTAGCCTAAAGCTCTCGGATCCGGGGACCTGTAGCGCCTCAGGCGTGCGGCGCTGCACCATCCCGCCTTCCTAAAGCTCTCTAATAAGATTTGGGGATTTGCAAAGCAAATAGAAAATACATACAAAAATGCTACAAGTACATCAAATAGGCACACCTCTATCACACGAATTGAGCTAGCGCTAGTCCGATTCTCCCCATTCCTCGCCTACCGCCTATTTGTAACATATTTCACCGCTTGTCAATAATCGACCGAAATGTGGCGATTTTGAGAATGCTTCCTATTTTATTATTTCGTATTAATAATATAACTTGTTTTTATTTGTTTGTATTTTTATAAAATGCAGAACACTTGGCATGCTCCTACACATTTGGTAATTAAAAAGACACTTGTCATTGTCCTATACACTTTGAAGTTGAAGAGAAGTTATTTGGATAAGTGGCATGCTCCTACACACTTTGGAGTTTGTGGGAAGTTATTTGGACACTTGGAAGATGATGAAGAGAAGTGAGAAGTTAGGAAGTTATTTTCTACACATTTTATTTTCTATAAATAGCCTCTTTTGGTTTCATTGTAAACTCCTACAACAAAATCAAAGTCTTAACTTTGTTCTTAATTTTTGTCTTCCTTGGAGTAGGATTAACTTAACTTTCTTACTTTCAATGAGGATCCGTCCTTTTTGATTGTAAATCTACCTTGGAAAAATAATAAAGTCCATTTGTTATTTTTCTTCCGCTCCACCCCACTTCACTAAACCATTAATCCACTCTGCCCAATTGATGGGTCGATTCCGTTCTTGAAGATTGATGGGTGACGGTCTTTTTTTACGAGTCAATTCATCACCACAAAAAAAAAGAGCATTTGATTCATTCGCCATTTCTTTTCCGGTGAAGTCTTGAAATACGGCAAGGAACCTCAAATCCGTTTGTGGAGACAAGCCGCATTTGCCTTTATTTTTGTTGTTGGCTTTGTTTCCCGAAATCTCCGTCAATTTCGATCGAGGAAAAAATTGGTAAACAACTTTGGCGCTAGAAGGAGGGCATCATTACTAAATCGGAAGTAATGGCAAAGATCAAGTGTCTAAACGAGAGCCTTTCATGGAAGGCTTGAACAATTTGCTAAAAGAAAACCGGTCATTTTTTGGCCAATTCCTGGATAGGGAGATCCATATATCTTGGTGCCTTTCAAGGCTTCATTTATGATAACAGAGGAAACTAATTTCCGGCAAAACATGGCCATTTGTAATGGCTTTGTCTTTCGTTAGACAAAATCTAACAAACTGTATTCCGTGTGCATGGATGTCGGCATCCTATGAGTGTGGCCACCAGTTTATGAAGAAGTAAAAATGGCCAACACTTGGGCCAATTTATGGAAGGCCCCAATCTTATAAGAATTTTTATGCCGAAATCTTCTGAGAATTTTATTGCCATGCATCGATCGATCAGTGCCAATAGTTTGTGGCCTCGTTTCCTTTCCACAGGCCTCTAGTTTCTAAAATGGCATTTAAGCCTTGCATTGACGGCTTGATTAATTAAATTGTTCAAAGGAGGCCGCCATTTATTGGCCAATTTTTGGAACAATCTGGGGGTTTACGATTTTGATCAATTTTGTTTTAAAAAAAACAAGAGGAGACATTATGATCGAAAACTTGTGTTTAGATATAAAGGGGCAAGAAGATCCTTGGCCATAGGTTGGCCTTTTGCCCACGAATTGCTTCCCCATATGTGCCGAGTACAAACCTTGGAAGGGTACGGCTTATAAGTTGCCAATAGAGAAAGTGGCACTTAATTATATTTTGGCCAAAACAAAGGCCAGTGGCTAATCATCATATCATCATTCCAGATTTTACAAGGAACCAAAACATATGTGGCCAATTATGAATAAGAAGTATCCCTCTTATGATTTCAAGTTTGCATGGGGGCAAACTCATCTTTCGAAAGCCAAATTGTTCAAAGAAAGTGGCCTTGACGTTAAAACTCGAAGAGAGTTGCGACATAAAAATAATTCAACAGAGAGTCATTGGGTTGGCCATTTGTAGTGGCTCCTAATGTACTCCATCGATATAAAAAAAAAATTTAAACATAAAGAAGAATGTAGTGTTCTGTCGAAAGAATTGTTCTCTGTCAAAAAGAAAGCCCCTTTGAGACAATGGATTCTCAAGTCCTTTTCCCTCACAAAACTGAAGGACTAACACGTAACAATTTTGTCTTATTACAAGTCATTGTGTGGTGATCAAGGACGGAGGAAATGGTTTTCAATATTGTACATTAAATATAGAGCTTTAATAATCACATTTCTGCTCTATAGGGTCCTAAATAAAAAGCATATATTTAATGTGAGAACCCTAAAGATAAAAATAAATTACGATCCTTTAGAATAATATGATCAGAATAACAAGATCTTTGCACTGATTCAAACGGAGTGAAAATTTGAGCACTTAATTTTTTGAGACCGTTTATATATTAAAAAATATAGTTAAAAAATTAAGTGCTCCAATTTTTAACCTGTTTGAACGGGTGTGAAGATCTTATTATTCTGATCATATTATTCTAAAGAAACATAATCAAATTTTGTCTCTAAGGCTCTCATAATCACATTTCTGTTTTATTGGATTGAACATGGATGGTAAGGATTTTTTTTTTTTAACTCCAAAACGTTGTCGTTTTTTGCACTGGGTAGGGGCTGCTGCCTCATGGGCGCAGCAGAGCCCCCGGGTTCCTATATTCGTGTTCTAACATCCTTTCTCACTACACATTCACATGAGATCCGTACATTTTATCCTTAGCAAAAATGTGTATTGGAAGCCGACCAAAAAAGAAAAACATAAAAGAAAAAGTGTTTGTGTATTAAAAATTAAAAGGTTTTAAGTCACCACTTGGTTGTACCCTAAGAGCACCCAATAATTATTCTTCGATCGTACCATGCTGTGAGTTTTTTATGGTAGGAAAGTGCTATCGGGCACTTTTCTTATTGCACCCAATATTGTATTTTGTGGTTATGCCACAAATTTAAGTTTCTTGAGTGGTGAATCTAATAAGATTTGTGTTATTAATAATCGATCTTTTCGTTTCATTTTTTTGTTTTTTTTATTCATATATTGTTTTGAAATGTCCCAAATTGTTTCCTGTCAAAGAAAAGTCAAAGAAAGAGGTGTGTAACTTTTCATAAACTGTGCATGGAAGTTTGTAAATGTATATTCATCACAAAGAAATGTCTATTGAAACTCTGGTTTATTGACACTAATGAGGAGTGTTTTGGCTTAATAATCTTTAGATAGTTTTTTTTGCCTTGTTCATAATTTTTTGCATTTGTTAATATTCTGTTAATTTCTTGGAATATGTATTTGTCTTGACAAAAAAAATCTAAAAAGTAAAAAGTTATGATCAAAGCTTTAAAAATGTTCTCTGAATATGAAGATATTCCAAAATAAATAGATTTTTGAATTATTTTTGTCTTTATTCAAGTTTTAACTATTTTGGGTTATAATTTTGTAGATTCCTCTCATTGAGAGGAATTAATAATTTACAAAAAATTGACGCAAAATATATAACAACGAAACAAATTTGAATGAAGACAAAAAGTAATCTGTAAGAATTATTAACCGTATCCATGCTTATTTTGATGGTTAGCAAAACTGTAATATTTTATTTTTGATAGGCAAATTTTTTTTATTAGAAACTCGATAATGGGTACATTGAGAAGGAAAAGACAAGCATTATTGAGAGGGAAAACTCAATCCAATCATATGCAAGCCACCAATCTGAAAAGGAGAAAAAAAAAACCAACAAAAAGTTGGAAAAAATTATAGAAAGAAATATGACAATTCAGATGTTATATTTTCTAATGTCATCCAGATGGCTCCTGAAATCTTCAATGGAATAGGTTGCAAGATTGCATCTTCCTTTTACCCAAAGAGTCACTCTCAGTTTGATAAAGTCAATTACTTCTTCAGCAGCTAGAGTTGAGTTCTTGAATATATACACAAAGAAACAGCTAGAAAAATCACCCCAACCCAAATGTGTATATGAATTGCTTCTGCTTAAAGGGTAAATGAAAATTGTTATAACGAACGCTATGAATGCAAGCTAAGAATGAGAAATTGAAAACTAAACAAGAAATCACAAAGACACAAGGTATACATGGTTCCCCAAGATGGATACGTTCACGAGCGAGGAAAGAGAGGATTCACTAACCAACGTGAAAAAGAGATACAAAGAGCTGGCTATAATCTGTAACTCTAGAAAGGCCACAATATGAGAGCCCAAAAGATACTTTAGAAGTTCCCCAAAAGCCTAATTTATAATAGGCTACAAAAACGGGAACAACATAATTAACCGATGTGGGATTAAAGAATACAAGGCATTCCCAACAAAAAATAACATTTTAGCATACCCTGTAAAATGCAAACAAAAAAAGCAACCAGAAACCAATAAATCCATATACTCCAATGACAGATGACCAAGTTCAAGGGCTCCGTCGATGGTAATAGAACTCCGCCGAATTAAGTGTGGAGGAGAGCTGATTTGCCCACATCAAGGGGTTGTCGCCCCTTTTTTGAGTCGACTAGGTTGGTTCAAAAATACTGTCCCAAGTTCGAGAGCTTCGTCGACGGTAACACAACTCTAGATTGCCGGCAGTTTTTGAGGTTTCTTTCAGCGGTTGGTTTTGCGGCCTGCGGAGGAGGTGACTCTAGATATCGGTGGATCTGAGAGTGAAGATCAGAGAGAGGAGAAGGTTCAAGTCATTTTTTAGGGAGAGAGAAAAGAATAGAAATAATGGTTGTATACTATGGGGGCATAGAAAGGCCCAAAGCAGATCTGGTTTTGGGGGAGGGGGGCCGCTGCCTCCTCCTCCGCCCTCCTCTCCCCCTCCCCTTCTCCCCTCCTCTCAATTTTCCCTCCTCCTCCTTTCTTTTCTCTGTCGGTGTATCTTCACATCGGTTTGGGAACATGTGCTGCAGTGTTCGTGGTGACATTGTTTCAGGTGTTCCGACCTCTGGCCAGTGACCTGTGGGCTGGATTCGTCACGGCTCCACCTTGTCTTTCCAGATTCCGGAGTTTAGTGGCCGTTGGAGGAGGTAATAATGTCGGTTTGGGGTTAGGCTCTGATGGGGTTAGGGTTTTTTTTTGTTTTTTTTTCGGCCGTTTTGCTCGATTTCCATCGGCTGGGTCTCCCCCAGTCCGGTTTGTACCGGTCTAATGCTCTAGATCCGGTGGGTGTTGGGTGGTGGGCGAATAATTTTAGTTAGGGTTTTGGTGGATGTTCGAAGTGAGGTTTGCGGTGGTTGACGGCGGTGTCGGTGGTGCTTTTTGTAGGTTCCGGACAGTGGTAGCAGTGACGACTTTGTTGGGGTTTTCCGGTAGCAGCTCAGACCTGTTTGTTCGCCGGCATTGTTTCCTTGTTCTGGGCCGTCAATAGCAGTTTCAGGCGTGAAGCGGTGTTTGGTCTTCGGCACGGGATTCGATTTCTTCTTTCGCTTGTGATCTGTTTGTTATTTTGATTACATCCGTTTTTATTGTTTACTGGTTTACTGAGATTTTGTTTGATTTCTCTCTGCCTAGTCTCGGATGGGATTCTCATATCGGCACCTAGTGCTGATTCGCTTTTGCAGAGTGTTTTGTAATCCCGGAATAGGTAGTTTGATCCATTTTTATATGTTACGATGTAATCTCGAAAGGAATTGACTGATTAAAAAAAAAAAATACTATGGGGACACTTTTGTCAGTAATGGACCCTACGCCTTAGAACTATTTAGCGTGGACTAAGTGCCCAATTTGTCCACTTTATTTAGACTATAGCCCAATTTGCTGTAACTTTTTTTAGAGAGGAGAGAGAGGAACAAATGAATTCAAAGGGTTTTTTTTTTTCGGATTCTTTTTTTTTTTTGGAGAGAGGGAGAGCGCGCTGAGGCTTCTTTTTTGGGTGGAAACAGAGTTGGTTTTTTACGGAGAAAAATGGATTTCTCTGTTTTGTAGTGAGGAGGGATTTTTGAATTGCCTTTTCAAAATTTCAAAGGAGTGAGGAACAGGAATGTGTTGTACAGTACAGTAGTTTAGAGTATTATGTGGCAGTCTTTCGGACGATTGTATAATTTTAGGTGACGAGGGTCACTCCAAGATAATAGGAGAGAGCGTAGTTGAGAGAGAGAGAGAGAGAGAGTTGTCAGGGAGTGTTTCCTCCGTTCCTTTTTTCCCTTTTCTCCTGATTGCCATGTATGGTCGTTCGGCTAAATAAGCCAAGCGGCTTTTTTTTTGTCCTTATTCAATTTTTTTCGTATTTATTAAGTTTTCGTTAATTTTTTGGAAATTATTGCTTCTGCATGACAAGAGGAATCTAAAAAGTAAAATATTACGATTGAAATCCAATTTTTTTGAATAAAGATAAAAAAATTGGCTTATTTTTGTCTTTATTCAAAAAAATTAGGTTTTGATCGTAATTTTTTACTTTTTAGATTCCTTTCGTCATGACGAAGCAATAATCTCCAAAAAATTGATGAAAAACTAACAAATGCGAAAAAATTTGAATGAGGACAAAAAAATAAGCCACTTAACTTATTTAGCCGAACGTACACGTGCGAGGGTGTCGGCCAGAGGAGGCTTTGATCCGGTGCGGAATGTGCACGGTATAGTGAAGAATGGATCAATGCGGCCCTGGGATCACTACCAAAGCATGATCGGACGTTTTGTGGGACAACACATGGCTGAGGGAGTTTGAATTACTATCTTCGTCCCAAATTTTTGATCCTTTCTCTTTTTTTTTTTCTTTCTAAAAGTCTTAAAAGATTGGTTATATCTTCTAAGTTATAATTTTTTTATATCAAATATAGATCTTATTTGATACAGTATATCTCAATAAACTCTTTTATACAATGTCTTTTAAATCACTTAAAAAATTATAAATTGTAAGATATAATAAATTAAAAAATAATACCCACTCTCAAAAAGACCAAGATTTTGGGACTGATCGAGTACATGTCAATATTCCAATAAAAAGCCCTGTCCCCATGTTGTGTTCCGTGCATTGTATTGCGAGACTGGAAAATGATCCATTGTCATGCGCTTGGACAAGCTTCAGAGAGAGAGAGAGAGAGAGAGAGAGATGGTCTAGGCAGCCACATGGGATCATTACATCCTTTTCGTTTTGGAGTTTTTGATTTTGGTTCTAATTATTATTCTGTTTCTCTCAAATCTCATTACTTTCATTTTTCTATTTATCTCTCCAATTATTACATTTATTTTCAATTATTACTCAAGTTTTCTCTAAACTCATTGCCAAACTCAAAAATCCATCCAAATCCAAAATCAGAATCTCAAAATGAACGGGCCTACACTTTTGATTCCAAAATAACATCACCACATGTGAACTTGTCAGCAAGCTATTATTGTTTCACATGATGACAATTGTACTACGGAGTGAGTTAATTTCTTCAGCGTAATCAATGCACGTACGTTGTTTTTCTTTAGGCTTATCGTGAGTCTGTGTTGCAGTTGGGCAATATTTTTTGAAAAATATGGATGTTTTGAAGAGAAAGCTAAAGAGAGGACGCGGTGGGAGAGAGAGTACTGAGATAGAGTCGACGAAGAAGAAGGAGAAGGAGAAAGAGCAAGAGGAAAGTAGAGAGTATAAAGAGCCAGAAAGAAAGATTAAATAATCAACACTACACTCTGTTTGGTTCACTCCACTTTTTGACTTTAAACTTTTACTATTGGAATCATGTGGGTGTACAGTAAAACGGACCCCACGATTCCCTCCCCTGTCCTTTTCCCAAGTTTTGAAGGTGTTAATCGAAAATGTCCTTTTTTCTTTTTTTCTTTTCTGGCAATGGTTTTAGTCCGGGGTCTTACTCATTTCAAAATAACTCATTCAATCACATATTTTTATATTTTAACTCAAAATTTTCAATTAAAAAACGTGAACCAAGCAGAGTGATTAATCTTGATCCCAGCAAGATGGAAGGTCACGGCATTAGCAAAGAGGTAGCAGCTATAGCACTTCGGAAAAACAGAAAAAGCAGGAAGACTTTTGAGACTTCTAATTTATTGGGAATTTGAACCAAACCAACAGGGCCTCGATTCCCTGAGTTTTAAAAATTTATTTTATATATACTTGATTTTAAAAATTATTGATATTTATTCGTGTATAATTCTAATAATTATGGTTTGATTTGATAAAAAAATTAGTTATTTTACATTCTCATTTATCAATTTCATTCATAAATAAATAAATAAATAAACACGTGACTGTTGAAGTAACCTAAAGAAGAAAACAAAATAATTGTAATGTATAAAAAAATTAAAAAATTATGATATAATATGTATACATTTCGACAAAAAATATATTTCTATTAAACCGGCCATTTCGGATCAAAATCCTGACTCCGCCACTGATGACTATGGCATTTGCTTATACATTTTTAGCCAATGTTGTCTCGCCCACAAAGATGTATAAATTTGTAAACCTTGTCATTTTGGTTACTGTCGCAGTGTGAGCCGTAATGATAACGCTTTTGGGGATAGAAGTGATAGTAGGTTTAATTTGTGTTAGAATTAGAATAGATTTTGTTCATGTTCTTATGACAAAATTGATTTCTTAAAAGTATAGGTAAATTTTTTTTATTAAGAGTAATTGTGAAAAACAAGGAAATGCTTCGCCGTAATCCTAAATAAAACTAATGTTTAGATATGAGTTTTTGGCTAATTGCCTTCGTGTAAAAAAGGTTCTCTAATGGGCAATAGTTATTAACCTTTTTGTTATCTAAAAGCCCGCAATGAGCTACACACGATAATAATACATCATTTCGCTTTTTTTTTTTTCACACTAATAACAACACTGACGACGAGTCGCCTATCAAATTAGATTCATTGCACCTAGGGGTGGAGAAAGGAAATTTGTTTGCTGGGGTTAAAAGTTAGATTCACATGTAAGATACTTTTCATTTACAAATTCAAAAAATAACTAAATTACGGGGTTAATTATAAAGTAGATAATTTGTCCCGAAGACAAATATACATTTTGAAAACGATGCATTTTAGGCCCAACAATATCCTGGTACATGTGGGGACGAAAAACAATAAATATATAAATGGGGACCAAAATATAGTGATCTCGTACACTTAAATTATGTTAGGAGGACATAAATGAAAAAGGCAGAGAAGACTACTCGAAGACGTATGTGTGGAGCCTTTGGATCAAAGTCACGCAAATTGGCAGAACCATTCAATGACCAAGGCTTAGCATTTACGTCCGTGGAACCCATGACTCCGATAGGATGTCTATTTATTTATTTATTAAATATATAACGGGGATGGGTGCTTACCATTTTTTTTTTGGTCATACTTCAAAGATGCGATTTCATTGATCCGAATATCGTACATCGGGAACAGACGAACGGGTAGCCACCCCTAAGGAGGGAGGAAAGCAACCACAAAAGAGCCCTAAATGATCACAAACGAAGATTTAGGACGTCACACAGACAAAACTCGTTTCCGACCTTGAAAAACCATTAAGACGTAGAAAACCCACCATACAAGGAGTGAGAGAAAGTCCCACGCAGGAAAAAAAGACAACAAAAAAAGAAGCAAACAAAACCTACGAGTAAACAACAGATCCACACTCCTAAGTTTAACTGCCCAAAAACGCCAATCAAGACCCTCACTGTCGCCACCGCTGCTGCCACAAGGGTAGCCAAGAGATAGCAAAGACTACGGAATAGAACCTTGATCACCACAGCAGCCACACCCCACCGTACAAGCAACACCAACTACTATCTCCGTCCTAAGAAAGGCGACTACGTTTGGTTTGAGTTTAGTGATCCAACCTTTTCTTTTTGCGCACAGTCCATAATTAATTTTTTCCTTAATTATTAGTTCCTCAATTCTAATTTTTTAGTCATTTTTTTGGAGTCCGTGCGGCTTTTCAATTAATTATATCTTATAATCTAAAATATTCTAAGTGATTTTGAAAATTTTGTTTAATAGTACAAATCGCGAACTATCGAATAAGATTCATATTGTATATAAAAAACATTAGCAACTAACAAATATAACCAATTTAAAACCTCATTAAGATGGAATGAGGTACTAAAAAAATGGAGACGACGGAAATACTATCATTTCTCTATCTATCATTAAATCGAATTAGTAAGATGCACATGCACCGTACGACAGCACTCCCGTGTATATATTTAAAGCATTCAACTGTATCTATCTACCTACATACATAAACAAGTAATGGGCCAGTGACGCACTTGTGCAAACATAATCGCTGTAGTCGTGTCTTTTCTAGATTACAAAGAGAGAGGGAGGAGAGAGATGGGGGAGAGAGAAACAGTGGGAGGGCAAGTTTGGATTGCCAGAAAGAGCGAGTACATGAACAAAAGAGAGGAAAAGGAGAGAGAGAGAGAGGACGCGCAAAAGATAGAGAGGGAGGAGTGGAAGAAAGAGAGTGCAGAACAGAGGATACGGTGCAAGAGAGCGGCATGGAAGGACAGAACAGAGGAATGGCTCTGTGATGCAGCAATGAGAGGGGATATAGAATCACTAAAGGAAATAATGAAAATAGATTATTGTATTCTGGATAAAGTTTTGGTGGGAAGTTTCAAAGGGAAAAATCCTCTTCACATGGCTACATCAACAGGGCAAAAGGAATTTGTTCTAGAGCTTTTGGAGTATAAACAAGATCTTGCTAAAGCTGTAGACACGGAACTAGGCACGGCCCTTCACATAGCATCCTCTAAGGGGTATCTAGAGATTGTGGAACTTTTAGTAGAAGTTAGCCCTGAGATGTGCGCGGCTGTTGATCGAGGAGGTAATAACCCTCTTCATATCGCTGCCATGAAAGGTCATGTCAAAGTACTAAAGCTGTTGCTTCGAACCAACCCCTACGCAGCTCGAGTTATTGTGGATAAAGGCGACAATATTTTGCACTTGTGTGTAAAATATAATCAACTTGCAAGTCTAAAACTACTGCTACACAATGTTAGAGAAGAAAAATTCGTCAAGTCTGCTGATATCAATGGCAACAACATATTGCATCTCGCAATTTTTGGTAAACGATGTGAGGTACGTCCATATTCAAACTTTTTATTGTTAAATTTTTGGCAATATTTTTTTGGTCAATGTAAAATAATTCCATTCATAAAGCCTGGCCAGCAACACTAACTGAGGACTCTAACATAAAGTAAAAACAAAATAATAAATGATACTTCTAGCAAAAATGCTATGCTTGCAACAACATTTTACAACATAGTTATAAGATCTTTACGCGTCAACGTTAGGGCCCAGAAACTCAGGACGTGTAAGGATGTTCATCGGCCCCAATGTTGACATGTAAAGATATTGTAACAATATTGTAAAATTTTGTTATAAGCCTAACAATTTTGGTCTGATGTCTAGCCTAAAGCTAGCTCTCTAATACGATTTGGGGATTTTCAAAGCAAATAGGAAATACTTTCGTAGTAGTGTAGGTATAGAATACTGACTAAAAGTGATAGTATTGTCACAATACTATTGTGCAATCAACAGTTGGACGGTTGAGATTAGGCACAACACTTACCTAGCAATCCGGTTGTTGGACGGTTGAGATTAGGCACAACACCTGACAATCCGGATCGTTGATTGCCAAGATCAACGGTTGAGATGTGCACATCACGGTGCGCACAACATCCTCCCCGAGTTCTCCAAAGTGTTACAAAAAATTCAAATTCCAGTAGGAAATTAAAAAGAACTATGGAATCTCATCCACAAAAAACAAAACAAAATACAAGAGATAGAAAAACCCTTGGATTTGAGGTCACGTGGCGGAGCCCCAAGCCCACTGAACAATTACTCCTAAAATCTACCTTATTGAACTTGTCCTTTTCTGTGCATGTATATTTCTTTGATTTTTATCTAAATCTTAGACTGCATATATACATATTTCAGATTATCAAATATCTGCTTGAGCGGCTGACAATAAGAGAAGAAAACACGTGCTGTTGCCTGATCACGTGCTGTGGCCTGATCACGTGCTGTGGCCTGATCGGAAAAATAAAGATGTGCTTTGGTTGTGAGCCTAGTCATTTGATAGATGTGAATGCAAGAAATGGAAATGGGTGGACCGCGTTGGATATTCATTCCCTAGTAGCAAAGAGTGAAGATAACAATAGTGAGTATCATGATATCAAAGGTGTCCTACGTGAGTCTGGGTTTAAAGTGTCCAATAAACTTTTTTTTCCATTTGATCCTGATTGGCAGAAGAAGACAAAGGATACATTAATGATTGTATCATCGCTGATGGCGACGATGTCATTCCAAGTCGGGATCAACCCTCCTGGCGGTGTTTGGCAAGATACATCAGCAGGACACGAAGCCGGAAAAGCTGTAATTGCTTATACCAATCCCAAAGCGTATCCGTACTTGGTGTATTTCAACACGATAGGATTTCTTCTGTCTTTGACTACAATCTTAGAGCTCATTGTTGTTTTGCCAACGAAAAAAAGGGCTTTTGGGTTTCTTCGAGCTGGGATGTCGTGGTTGACGATCATGATCATGGCGTTCGCTTATACATTTTCTGTCATTGTTGTCGCTCCCACGGAGATGTATAAATCCATAAACCTTGTCATTTTTGCTACTGTTACAGTGTGGGCCGTTGTGATATCGATTCTCCGTGTACTACCATCCCAGGTCCAAGTGATACTATTTACCGGACTGCTTTATGCACTGCTGCAAGTGATATTCCTTCCAATACAAGTGATAGCTCTGGTGGTTTTATGTTTAGTTATAGTGATAGTTCTGGTGGTTTTATGTTTAGTTATAG
The DNA here is from genome assembly GCA_019656275.1 of Rhododendron kiyosumense. Classification (NCBI taxonomy): domain Eukaryota; kingdom Viridiplantae; phylum Streptophyta; class Magnoliopsida; order Ericales; family Ericaceae; genus Rhododendron; species Rhododendron kiyosumense. The sequence continues at coordinate 45,338 of BPLS01031217.1, forward strand.
TGATAGTTCTGGGGGCTGGATGTTTAACTCCGGTGATATTTCCGGTGGTTGGATGTTTAGCTCTGGTGCGACTTCCTTTTGTATTCTTGTTTAGATATTTAGCTCGATGTTTCGTTAAGCCCACTGAAAGAACTATCCAGTCGACTGGAGAGACGGCCCCACCACCAAATCCAACTGCAGCTAGCCAGAACGACTCCACGAGTGTTTCCATCCAGGAGTAATTATTCTAGGGTCTTTGGAAGCCGATCAAAAAAAGAAAAGAAAAAGAGTTGGGTATTGAAAATTGAAAGGTTTTAAGTCACTATGTGTCGGTACCCTAAGAGCACCCCAATAATTGTACTTCGATCATGCCATGCCGGGAGTATTTTTATGGTAGGAAAGTGCTATAGGACACTTTTCTTTTTGCACCCAATATTGTATTTTGTGGTTATGCCACAAATTTAAGTTACTTGTGTTGTGAATCTAATAAGATTTGTGTTATTAATACTTGATCTTTTCGTTTCAATTATTTTATTTTATTTTTTGAATCATATATTATTTTGGAATGTCCGAAATTGTTTCCTGTCAAAGAAAAGTCGAAGAAAGAGGTGTGTAACTTTTCATAAACTGTGCATGGAAGTTTGTGAATGTATATTCATCATAAAGAAATGTGACCTATTGAAACTTTGGTTTATTGAGAGTAATGAGGGGTGTTTTGGCTTAATAATCTTTAGATATTTTTTTTGGCCTTATTCATAATTTTTTGCATTTGTTAATATTATGTTAATTTCTTGGCATATGTATTTGTCTCGACAAAAGAAATCTATAAAGTAAAAAGTTATGATCAAAGCCTTTAAAATGTTCACTGAATATGAAGATAATCCAAAATAAATAGATTTTTGAATTATTTTTGTCTTTATTCAAATTTTAACTATTTTGGGTTATAATTTTGTAGATTCCTCTCATTGAGAGAAATCAATAATTTACAAAAAAATTGACGCAAAATATATAACAACGAATCAAATTTGAAGGAAGACAAAAAGTAATCCGTAAGAATTATTAACCGTATCCATGCTTATTTTATTATTATTATTTTTTGAAGGGACGTATCCATGCTTATTGAGTGATGGTTAGCAAAACCGTAATATTAAAAGGAGGATAACATAAAATTTTTAGTCGAGTTGCTTTCTGATTGCGCAATTTCATAAGAAAAACATGGGATCAAATTTAAAAAATTCAGATAAAAATTTAAACGGAACAAAGAATAAACATGGAAGTTTAGTGGAGCAAGTAACGAGCACATCACACTTGAACTGGCTCCGCTCTTGAGTCCCAAAAAAACAATTTAATTGTTTTGTCTTTTAAGCGTCAATTACAAGGTTCAACACGTGAATTTTTCTCTACAATCTTTTGAAAGCTCAGTTTGATGAGGACAAAGGTTCAACATACGGTTCCATATCAGAACGGTACGGCAGGTACCGATGGAGTACCGACTATTTGTGGCCTTATTTTGGGATTTTGCATAAACGTTTCAAATCCTTCATTACTTTTTAAATAATTTTTCGAGCTCACTTGTAAAATTTCAGCTCAATCGATTCGATAGATGAAAGTACTATTTGGTCCGACGTTCAATATTTCTTTCAGAATTAAGGATCCTAGATTTTGAAAGAAACATTGGACGATTAGGTCAAGCATTCACATTGATCGGATCGAGCTAAAAGTTTTACAGCTGAACCCGAAAAGTTCTATAGAAAATAATGAATGCCCACACATCATCGGTACCCAACGGTGCTGTTTTGGTCGGGATCCTTAGCATTAATGATTTTGTTTATATTGCCATTCTCAATCTATTAGTACTGAATTTTTTTTTGATGTACTGGTATTTCAGGCAATATCGACAACAAACCTATGCGATTGATGAGCTTTTTTATTTTAAAAACTTATCTTAAAACTGACAACCAAACAATCACTGCTTGGAGGTGGCTACAATGTTAAGTTGCATGGCTACAAGCCTACAACCCTTGGAACAATCTTTCATGGTTAAGCTTTTGCATCTGACGTCATATAAGTGATGTTGTCATTATTGCGTCAGCCAACCATCCTAAAACTTCACGGCTGTCGTGTTTTGTTTTTGATCTTTGTGCGTATTTTTTGGCAATGAGAAATGATTATATACACAAAATCTTATTTGCAGACTATTCCGTAAAGAAGGTTTTACGGAGGTTAATCGCGCATGTTTAAAGTGTTTTTGGATAGTCCGAATTAAAAATCAATTCTAACCGGTAATAATTAATTGTGACCGGTCAGAATTCAAAATGAATCTCATCCATTAATTGCGTGAATGGATTGCTGAGATATCGCCACTCCTTGAATAGGTTGACATGTTCATGGAGCCTCCGGAAATAAGTTTATCTTGACTATATATATGTGTGTTTGTAAAAACTTATTTTCAGTAATTTATCTCTATTGTCAACTTTATTGATGGAGAGAGAAGGAAAGGCAGAAAAAACTGGTGGAGCGCCTCTGTTATGCAGCAATAAAAGGGAATCTAATATCATTGCAAGAAATAACTGCAACAGATGATTCCATTCTAGAGAGAGTTTTTGTAATGCCCCAAGCAGATCATTGACCCAATATATTGATTTTGATCCACAAGCCACATCACACGGCCCAAAAGTTTAAGCACAAGGTACTGGCAGTAGCCCACAAGGTTTGTTATATGCCCAAGATCATCCATGTAGATTTCTGATGTGGGACGGGGTGTTAACAATCTCCCCAATTTTATAGTCTCGCGCCCTCGCGAGAGGTTGAGCACTATAATCACTAATACAAATCAAACCAAAACCAAATCAAACCAAACTCCAAGGCCATATGGTCGTGTACATGGATAGCTCTAATACCACCTGTAACGCCCCAAGCAGACCATTGGCCCAATACTTTGATTTTGATCCACAAGCCACACCACATGGCCCAAAAACTTAAGCGTAAGGTACTAGTAGTAGCTCACAAGGTTTGTTATATGTCCAAAATCATCCATGTAGACTTTCGATGTGGGACCGAATGTTACAGTTTTGGTGGGAATTTTCAAAGGGAAAAATCCTCTTCAGGTGGCCTTATCAACTGGGCAAACACGATTTGCCTTAAAACTCCTGGAAAGTCAACCAGGACTTGCAGAAGTTTTAGATACGAAACTTGGCGCAGCCCTTCACATAGCGTCGGCTAAGGGGCACCTTGATATTATGAAAGCTTTAGTGAACATTACCCTGAGATGTGCCTGGCTTGTGACGGAGATGGTAACAACCCTGTTCAGATCGCTACGATGAAAGGTTAGGTTCAAGTGTTGGAAGAGTTGGTTCGAACCAATTCCACCATAGCTCAAGTTAAGGTGAATTGAGGCAATACCATCTTGCACTTACATGTGAAGTACGACCAGTTTGAGTGTCTAAAACTACTTCTAGAGATGATTCCATATCCATATTTCGTCAATGATGCTGATGTCAAGGGCAACACCATATTGCATCTAGCAGTTTTTGAAAAATGACTGGAGTTACGTCCACAGTCACGGCTTTCTAATTGCTAAATTTTGTTTGAGGCGTATTATACAGTATGTTATTTATTGGCCTTGTCCTTTCATATGCATATCAATACTTCATTGATCTCATGTTTTTATTTTTATTTTTTCTTGGAAAGAATTACAATTTTTGAAGTAATAGCTAAAGTAGCTTCCTCGCATATAGTTGTTTTTTTGTCTTTTAAATCTTATGGAATCCAACCGCTCTAGTAATAGACAAACTCTATGAAATGAACGATTTGGATCAAAGATAATGCCATCTCGTAGAACTCTTTTTAAGTACACTACAACCCTATAGTGCGTTGGTGCACTACACGAATTCCCAATCCCGAAGGTTATCGTACGACATTGACAAAACTGCACAAAAGTGCTTTAATTAGTACTTTCTAATATGAAAAGTGTCGTTTAATTTTAAAGAAATCAAAGATAGACAATATTGTATGAGACCTTTGGAGTATTCTTTTCTGGTTTTCTTTATCTAATTGGTGAATAATTCACTCGGATGATCAAACATGTGATTAGCTACAAGAAATTAAATTATAGCTGTGAATGCAATAAACAAAAGTGGGCGATCGCCGCTGGACATTCATCTGCAATTCCGATCTGAAAATCAATTAGATTCGGAGATCAAAGACATCTTACTTGATGCTAGGGCCAAAAAAACGAAGACACGCAAACAGGATTTCGTAGGGATGATCGCCTTGAGCCTTCGTGGCAGAGTAAGAGAAGGAATACATTTATGATTGTATCCTCACTGATGGCAACAATGGCATACCAAGTTGGGGTGAACCCTCCCGGCAGTGTTTGGCTAGACAATGCAGCAATACTTGCTTATAACTACCCTGATTTGTACCCGATCTTCATGTGGTTAAACACGGCTGGATTCCTATTGTCTCTAAGTACAATCTTAGTGCTCATTATCCCCTTGCCAGATCGAGAATGGCATTTACGGTGGGCTCAAGCTTTCATCTCCTGGTGTACGATCCTGACAACGGCTTTTTCTTACACATTTTCCGTCATTGCAACTTCACCGGCCGGGGAGAAGTATATATATGACAGGGACGCAAGCAAAGCAATTAAACTTACTGCTACGGTGTGGGCCGTTGTGATTTCGCTTATCTTCGTATGTCAATTGTATCATTTGACAATTGGGATTCTGAAAGAGCAACAAAGGTGTCTAATGAAGTGCAGGGATAAGCTTTTCAAGGTCGTCAAGGGCAGCCTGACATCACTTCCAAACTCAGTTAGCGGGAAAGCGCCCAATATTTGATCTTTTGATCATGCTTGTGCTCATGCTGTGAGTTTTCCCCCCGGAAGTATTACAATGCACACCCCTCTTGTTGCATAAGTGTACTGTACCACATGTAGTACGTACAAATATAAGGAATGTATAACGATGTGTGTATGTCTCATAGGCATGAAATTAAGTGTACTGTAGTTCAAAATATGTCTGTAAAAATCAATCTCTATGAATGAAAAATAAGGAGATTTCAAGAAGACATCATTATTTAACATTAAACAAATATTAGCTCAATTTTAAAAGGAAAATGCTACAAATTGAAAGAAATGGCCCATATGCCAGGAAAAATGTTTCTGAATTCTCCAAAAGCACCAAAACTATTGGCTTCCAGAAAATATTTGAAATGACTGTTGAATAACGTTCAATATCTCTCTCAACTATTACAGGTCTAGGTCTATTTCTAATGATAAGCTTTCGAGATCCAATGAACAAACGTATGGCCTGGGGCAGATCAAATGAACAATAGAGTATTCTGTCTTGAATATTAATTTCCTATTAGGTTTTCATTGACACTTTGTGTTTTTTGATGCTCTGGACTATGAATGAAGAAAGCATGGTAATGTGCAGAGAAATTGATTTGAGTCTCTAGGCCTAACCTCTCTGATGTCTTTCGGCTTTGATTTGGGAGCATGGTTCCGAAGCAAAACGTCCCTTTAGCTCATTGGTTCTTAAAGGAATAGGGGGCCACTGTTCGATTGGTATTCTTAGAACTGCTACTTCGTGCAAATATTCCCAAGGTGAGGTTTGTCCAACTGTCCAATCTCCATCTCCCCCCCAGGGACCATATGGATTCTATTATTGTTGTTGTTCTTGTTGTAGGTTTTCATCGACACCAACAACACCGTGCGTCAAAAAGATTTACTTACCTTGTTGTTGCAAGACAGCTTCCACGTTGGGTGGAGGAGTATTGATCACATACTTATAATGTGAAACTCAAAAGAGAATTGCACAAACACACTCACAATATATTGAACTCACTCAATCTGAAAATAACATACAAGGAGGAAATTCTACTTCTCTCTTATTCTCTTTTACTCCACTCATATCTTTTACATAATCAGAATACATTCTTTTATAGGCAAATCAAACAGACAAGTAGATAACCTTACAATAAATGCAAAGATCACAAATTGAAATACGGAAGCTTAAATTCAATACCCATGTTTTTGTTTTTGCTCTTTTTGCAGGCTTATGTGACTTTCATTCTTCACCAACTTACCCTAGGCAATCATAGCCCTCCAAAACAATAGTTCCACACATTTCAAATCAAGCTTACTGTTTATTTCAACATCCCCCCTTAAGCTTGATTCACAGAGACTCTTCATTCCAAGCAATGTCTTCATTTTTACGAAAGCTTCATGTTTGAGGGGCTTCGTAAAGATATCAGCTGCTTGATCATATGTCCGGCAAGAAACTAACTCCATTTCTTTTGCTTTTACATGCTCTCTGATGAAGTGGTAGCGGGTATCGATGTGCTTACTTCTTTCGTGATGAGTCCGGTTCTTTGCAAGCGCAACTGCAGAGTGGTTGTCGACGTAGATCTCTGTGGGCAATTCTTGCAGAAAGCCCAAGTGCTTCAGCACATTCCTTAACCATATAGCATGACAGACAGCTGAGTTGGGGCAACATACTCAGCTTCACAAGATGGCAACGTCATAATCGCTTGCTTCTTGGATGTCCACGTGAAGGCAGTATCTCCAATGAAGAAAATGAACCCTGTTGTGCTCTTCCTTTCATCCAAGTCTCTTCCCCAGTCGCTATTTGAATAGCCAGAAAGATTCAGGTCACCACCTGATTGATAGAACAGTCGATCACTATGTGTCCCTTTGATGTGGCGGAGAATCCGCTTTGTTGCAAACAAGTGTGATTGATCTGGCGTCTCTATGTATCGACTGACTAGCCCAACACCATAGAGTATGTCTGGCCTAGTACAGGTCAGATATCGCAGACTTCCAACCAAGCTTTTGAAATAGGTTGGATCAACATTCCCAGTATCACTTTTCTTTAGTTCTAGTCCACTGTCGACTGGAGTCGTCACTGGATTGCACGTCTCCATACCGTACTTCTTCAGTATCTCCGTGGTACACCTGCTTTGGGAGATAAAAATTCCTTCTTCACTTTGCGTCACTTCAATGCCTAGGAAGTGAGCCATAAGTCCGATGTCTGTCTTTTCGAACTCTTGAAACATCGTCTTCTTGAATGCTTCGAACATGGCTGGATTGTTGCCTGTAAAAATCAAGTCATCAATGTAGAGGCATACATACAACTTGCTTCCATCAGTCTCCTCTTCATATAGAGTGCATGTTCGTAGGGGCACTTCTCGAATCCAGTCTCCTAGAAGTACTTGTCAATTCTGGTATTCCATGCACGAGGTGCTTGCTTCAGCCCGTATAGCGCCTTCGTCAATTTGTACACTTTATCTTCACGACCTTTCTTCACATATCCAAGTGGTTGCTCAATATAGATTTCTTCTTCTAGAAATCCATTAAGGAATGCTATCTTGACATCCAATTGGTAGATCTTCCATCTCTTCTAAGCAGCTAATGCAATCATTAGCCTAATTGTATCCATTCTGGCAATAGGGGCAAACACTTCACCATAGTCTATGCCCTCTCTCTGTATGTAGCCTTTCGCTACAAGTCTTGCATTGTATCTTTGAACCTCTCTTTGAGCATTCTTCTTAGCTTTGTAGATCCACTTTACTCCAATTGCCTTGTGACCTTTTGGGAGACTGGTCAGCTCCCATGTCTTATTTTTCTCTATGGAGTGAATTTCTTCATCCATAGCCTTCCTCCATTTGCCTTCTTGGTTAGCCTCCTCGAACTAATTGGATCACAACTTATTTGTAAGCAGAACATGGTGAAATCTGCATCCAACGGATCGGTATTTTGGTACAAATCATTTAGGCTTCGTGTTCCTCTGGGCCTAATGTCTGAAAACTCTTGTGCAACAGGTGAGGATGGTTCACCTATTTGTGGTGACGGTTGCTCTTGTTCTTCTTCTTCCAACTCCATATTTCTGGTAACTTCTGTTTGGTCCGAGCTCCAGGATTCATTTTCTTCAAAAATGACATCTCTGCTGAAAATCACTTTCTGAGTGATGGGATTATACAACCTGTATCCCATCGTTCTGTCACCGTATCCAACAAGGATACACTTAACTCCTTTGTTTTCGAGTTTGGTTCTGTTTGCCTCTGGAACTTTAGCATAGGCAATACAACCAAACACTCTGAGATGACCCACACCTGGCTTGTGAGTGGACCATGCTTCTTGTGGTGTCTTCGACTGCACATTCTTCGTAGGACACCTGTTCAGTAGATAGACTGCACACTGAACTGCTTCGGCCCAAAATCTCTAAGGCATGTCTTTATCTTTCAACATGCTTCTAGCCATGTTGAGAATGGTGCGATTCTTCCTCTCAGCTACACCGTTTAGCTGAGGAGTATATGCGGGTGTGCACTAGTGTCTGATTCCTTATTGCCTAAGGAATCCCTCAAATTGATCTCTAGTGTACTCTCCTCCTTGGTTTGACCGCAGCGTCTTGATGTGGTAGCCGCTTCCTTTCTCAATAAGAGCTTTGAACTCTTTGAACTTTTCAAATACTTCTGACTTCAATTTCATAAAGTATACCGACGTCTTTCTGCTATAGTCGTCGATGAACGTGAGGAAGTATCTATTCTGACCGTTTGAGATTGGCTTCAACGGACCACAGACATCTGTGTGTACTAGCTCGAGCGACATGGATGCTCTCCAATCAACTTGCTTTCCAAAGTTATTGTGATGTTGTTTGCCAAGAATGCAGCTTTCGCATACCTCATTTGGACGTTGAATATGAGGTAAGCCCTTGACCATCTTCTTATTTGCCAACAGCTTCAAGCTTTCAAAGTTGAGGTGTCCATATCTAAGATGCCATATCCAATCTTTGTCGTTGATAATGGCATTGAGGCATTTTGGCGTGTCATGAAGAACAGTTAGTGGAAACATCCTATTCTTTGCCATTTGTACTCGAGTTATTAGCTTCCCTTGAGCATCTGCAATCGTCAGTTGCATATCCTTTAGGCTAATTTGATAGCCTTTTTCCAACAGCTGGCCAAGACTAAGAATATTAGTCTTCATATCTGGAACATAGTAGACATTAGAGATGAATGCATGATCTCCATTCTTCCTTTTGATTATAATATCACCTCTCCCTCGAACTGGTACTTTAGAGAGGTCACCGAAAGAAATATCTCCCTGAACCTGTTCATCAAGTTCAGTAAAAAGCTGCCTTGAGCCGGTCATATGATTACTAGCTCCAAAATCAAGAAACCATGTACCTTGATCCTGCTCGGTAGGACTGTGTGCCATGAGACTCATTGAATCTCCTACTGCTGGCTCCTTGTCTGCATAGTTGGCTATTTCACCAACTTGATCTGATGTTGGTCTTCCCCGGCACTCGTTGCTGTAGTGGCCATACTTTTCGCAATTGTAACACTGAACGCTACTTTTGTCAACGTTCGAACAGTTGTTGTAACCGCCTCTTCTGCCTTGTCCCCCTCCTCTTGGATTATGACCTTGATGTCCTCGTCCACCTCCTCTTGGAACATAGTTTTGTTGTCCTTAACCACCTCCTCTTGGAGCATGATTGTGATTCCCTCCTTTGGAGAATCCTTTGCCACCTCTGCCTCTGGAATTTGAATTTCCAAAGCCTCTTCCATGGGAACCATAGCCTCGTCCCCTCTGAGATGTCCCCCCTTGCTCGTACCTTCCTTCACTGAGGGATAACTTCGTTTGTAGAGCCTGTTCCAAGGCTCTATCATCGTCTCTGTGCAACTTCTGTTCATGGGCTTGCAGCGAACCCACGAGCTCTTCAATAGACATGGTTGAAACGTCTTTGAGTTCTTCCAATGTAACAACAATGAAGTTGAATTTGTGATCCAATGAACGCAATATTTTTTCTCTATAACTCTCGTGTCAGTGAGAGCTTCGCCATTTCTCCTCATTTGGTTTGCAACCACCATGATTTGAGCATAATACTCAGAAATAGATTCTGAGGATTTCATTCGTAAAGACTCAAATTCACCTCGTAGAGTTTGAAGGCGAATCCTCTTTACTTTGTCAGCACCTCTGTAGGTCTTCTGCAGCATCTCCCAAATTTCTTTGGAAGTTTTGGCGGAAGCGATGATCTTGAACGTGGCTTCGTCAAGTCCTTGGTAGATGATGGACCTGGCTTTGCAATCCTTTTTTCGCTCAGCACGGAGCGTAGTCTTCTGTTCCTCCTTTAAAGCTGTTTCAGCTTCTTTTGAGACGGGTTCATCATAACCTTCTTCTACCATCTCCATGACATCTTGAGCACCGAGTAGTGCTCTCATTTGGATGGACCAATTATCATAATTGTCTTTGGTGAGCTTTGGAATGACAGCTTGGGATGTTCCATTAGCCATCGAAACTAGAAATGATGGAATCTAGTTTGGTTGGGTCAAAGTGAAATCTTTGTAACTTTTGAACTTTGACTAGATAACTTCAAAAGTACAGGGGTTGGACTGCAATTGAACCTTCGGTGGATCAGCTTTTATGGAAAATAGCTGGGTAGGAGTAATGAGATCAAACAACTTGTCTGGTGGGGAAATAAATGTGATCTTTTGTTTTTTTTTTTAACAAAAACAAAGACACCTGCTCCTTTCTTCTTTGATTTTGACGATGGAACCAAAGAAGAAGAAAATGCTTCTTCAATCTGGAACTACAGAGACACACCGTCTGGCTTCGGGTGTGACCACTCCGGCTTCGTCTCAATGATTCGGCTTGGTTTACCAGACTTGTGGAAGATGAACAGCTGCGCTTTCACCTCCAGTCGGACGGGTTCGATCTTTGTGGGACTGAACTCGTCGCCGCAAGACGATTCAGTTTCTGGAATCGAAAAACTGAGTTTCGATCACTTCTGTTTTTTTCTGGTGGAAAAGACAGATGGTTCTTTTTCCGGCGCACTAAAAAATTCTGATTTTTGAGGGAGCAGGCCGAAGGTATGTTTCTTTTTGTGAGTGAGAATTTTTTCGGATAAGAGCCTAGGGCTCTGATACCACTTTGTTGGGTGGAGGAGTATTAATCACACACTTATAATGTATGAAACTCAAAAGAGAATTGCACAAACACATTCACAATATATTGAACTCACTCAATTTGAAAATAACATGCAAGGAGGAAATTCTACTTCTCTCTTATTTTCTTTTACTCCACTCATATCTTTTACATAATCAGAATACATTCTTTTATAGGCAAATCAAATAGACAAGTAGATAACCCTACAATAAATGCAAAGATCACAAATTAAAATACGGAAGCTTAAATTCAATACCCATGTTTTTGTTTTTGCTCTTTTTGCAGGCGTATCTGACTTTCATTCTTCACCAACTTACCCTAGACAATCATAGCCCTCCAAAACAATAGTTCCACACATTTCAAATCAAGTTTACTGTTTATTTCAACACATAGCCATTGTGACTTACCACATTACTGTATGAGTATATCTGAAATCCCAGACGCAAGCAGTCCCGCGTCTGTTGAACTTGTTACCATCATTTTTGTGTTTTCCGTGCTAAAATCTATCGAGTTGATCTTTATGCAAAATCCATGGGGATAAAGATTTTTCAGGCTTCTCATCCCACATATATATTGACAATACCTTGACCCGCAGCAAAATATAAGGACTTAACATCATTTCGTCGCTGAGAAATGGAAAATATGGCATCATCGCTGGAATATAACAAGTCGAACTACTACTCCTCGATACCCATGCAACCAAAGAAATCCATCAAAGCAGCTGCTATATACATGCATGCTCTAAGCCATAGCGCAAAAGGAATTAAGTTGAAGAAAGCAAAAGCCAAGTTGAGTCATGTCACTTCGAAAAAATGTGTTAGAATATAGTAGACTCGGGTATGAATATCTTGTGCGGGTCAAAGTGGTAGAACTTATACCTTCCTTGAATATACATCTCAAGATGGAGATTCGTGTCTCCTAAGCTCAAGTTTGTGTACAAGGACACGTCTAGAATATTATATATCCACCCTGTATATCTATTACTTTTATGAAGAGAACATCCATTTTGGTGTGGATGTCAGTTTTGAGGCAAGCTCACATTTCAGTTTCTTAAACTACAGCTTTTAACTTCCTAAAGATACTGGGCTAACAAGGGTATTTTCTTCTTCCTTCTTTCCCACTTTCACATCTCAAAGCGTGGTATACTACTTGGACATGCATCGTGTGTGCATCTAGTTATCTTCTGTGTTAGTTATCTTGTACATGTACAAATTTCTGGACCTGGACGGTCAGGACCGAAATAACTGAAACGGGAAAATTTTTGTGTCCTAGTTTTTAGTTGCCTGTCGATTTGTTTATTCTCTATTCGTGGTTGTCATAACAAATTGGTATCGAAGCTTAGGATTTCATCCCAAGCAGTTTGTTACAGTATGAAGGAAGACTTCGTCAGCATTCCAAATCTTATGGCAATATATACAATTGACTTTGGGGTGAGGTAAGAGCAACTCTAATGCAAGTGGCTATTTCAGATTTTTAGCCACTATTGTGCATGTGCCAAATCTTATGGCAATATATACAATTGTCTTTGGGGTGAGGTAAGAGCAACCTAATGCATGGGGCTATTTCAGATTTTTAGCCACTATTGTGCATGTGGCAGTCTTCGCTTATTTACTTTTTTGGTGCTCAAAGTATTAACTTTGTCTCATTTTTGTCCTCAATTTAAACATTGAAGAGATTTAGTCCCCAACGTATCAATTTTGTACCAATTAAGTCCCCAACCCAAAAACCATTAGTTCCATCCGTCAAAATAAGGGGCATTCTCGTCATTTTGCTCCCCCAAATTTCTGTCTAAGATAAACGGAAAAAAATAAAAAAGGGAAAGCTGCAGCCATGGCATCTTTTTGGAATTGGGGACAAAATTGCACCCAATCATCACTCTCCTGGATTTACCCACCATTTCCATCCCTCAATTTTCTCCAGCCGCCAATCCTCCTCCCCCCCTTATTCTCGCACCAGAAAACCCATGGGGAAAAAAACTGAGACAAAAAATTGAACCACCAACTAATGATTATCACACCATCACTGGTTTCACCCACACCCGAGGAGGAGGAGTGGCAGCAGATACTCCCTAGTCAACCATGGCCGTCCGGTTTGTCGGACCGCTCAAATCCGCGATCTCAACCCCATCCCTTTCAAGCTCGACGAGAGCGACGTCGTTTGGTCCTCCTGTGATCTCTCTCCGATTTGAGAGATGTCCTCTCCCGTTCTACCCTACCGCCTCCACTTACCCCACCACTCCCTGCACAACCACAACCACCAGTTCCATCCGCTCAAATCAGGCCTCTCCGCCGCCTTGTCAAACGACCTCTTCCCTCTGGTCCACAGCAAGCCGATTCTGAATTCGTCCCTCGCCATCGAGGACGGCGAGAACGATTCCTCCCTTTCCGGCTGCCACGTTGCCGGCGGCTAATAAATTCCCTCAATCAGCTCCGATAAACGTGCTGATTTGGCTGAAGGTCGGAGTGATGACCAATTTGGGCAGATTCGACGAGGGAAAGAAGAGAGGCCAGAGAAGGAGGGACAGAGGATACACCAGGGGAAGAGAAACAAGAGAGGAGACGGAGAAGAGGATGGTGGAGTAGCGGGAGTGCGACCACGGCTGCCGCTTTCCTCTTTTTTTTGTTCGTTTCTCTTAGATAGAGATTTGGGGGAGTGAAATGACGAGGATGCCCCTTATTTTGATGGATGAGTCTAACAGTGTTAGGATTGTGGACTTTTTTTTTTTTTTTTGAATATGTCAATTTCATATCAAAAGCCCGAAGGCAATACAGATTTCATCAGATATACAAGAGTGAACCAAAACTACCAAGACTTCGACACAGGCACCCCCTGCAAAAGCAGGACCGACGAAACGCCTAGATTAGGAACCAATCTAGGTCCAGATAGTAGAGAATCCCAATGGACCCCAGTTCAAACCCGCAATAAACATTTCTGCTCAGTTGAAATCTGAAAGACAACCAACAACAACCAAGAAACAACTAAAGAAAAGCTCAGCTCTCCTGCCAGAGTAAACACCGAATGGTTGATTCACCCATGACTCCCGAAGATCTGTACGCCTCCTCTGTCGGATCGGGTCGTTGAAGCCGATCGCAAAGCAACCAAAAGCCGATCGCAAAGCAACCAAAAAAAAAAAAACAGAAAAAACCGAACATAAAAACAAACTGAAAGGAACCCAGATAACACTAATTTCTTTCACTGATTTGACTCACTGAGTCGCCCCACTGAGTCGTACCATTGAGTCGCCTAGTGAAATCGAGTCCACAGTCAGCCGCTTCCCCGGAAGAGAAAACAAGCTCCATAGCCGCCGCCGTCGGCATCTGGAAGGTTTATTCGCCGGAGGGGGCACAAGCCACCCAACATCAACCCAAAGACAGATTAATCACAAAACAGGCCTACCGGGGAGGAGAGGAGAGGAAAGAGCAGGGTAAAGATGCGTTTACGGTGGGGAGGACACGGTGAGGGGCCGAACGGCGGCGGGGGTCAGTGAAAGGCGGTGGAAGAGGTTAAGGAGGCAGAGGATCCAGTCTGGAAGATCGGCTTGGGGTTGAGGATGGGTGGCCGGCGAGACAAAGAGGGAGGGGAGGTGGGCCATGGAGGGCGGCGGCCCCACCTCCCCGAATCTGTGGCCGAGAAAAGCGAAAAAAGGCGAGAGGAGAGAGGTGAACTGGAGGAAGAAAGGGAAAAATGGAACAAAAAACAAGAAGCAATCTGGTGAAACCCTAACCAAGTAGGAAAAGGAGGGATGAAACCCTAGAGAGAGAGAGAGCCGCAGCCCCTCAAGCCGTTAGATAAAGTGGAGAGGTTTGTGATCTAAGGGGTGATTGGTACAAAATTGATACGTTGGGGACTAAATTTCCTCGATGTTTAAATTGGAACGAAAATGAGACAAAATTAATACTTTAGAGACTAAAAAGGTAAATAAGCCCTTCAAAATGCTACAAATCCATCTTCAATGGCGGGTTGGTTGATAATACTAAATGGCTTGCTATTGCTATAACATAGTATGATGCATTCATTTTTATCGATGTCCAACAAATGTGGTTGATCGGCAAGGAAATCACCCAAACCGTGATTATTGACGGCCTTTTGTAGACAAACTTGACCAAAAAAAAACAAAGAGTTCCGTTATGCTTGAGATCATTTACCAATTCAACATCTAATAATGGATTGAGAAAGCAAGTATTTTTCTATCTAATTGGAGGATCTGTGCTGCGCACCTTGATGCAGAATGGATTTCAGGAAAAATAGTATTTATTTTACGGCTTTAGTTTTAGTATTTTGTTAGGAATCTTATAATTTAGGAGTGTTAACATAGAATTATTTAGTTTCTTAATTTAGGTTGATTCAGTTTCTTATTTTATGTTTTCTTGTTTTACAAGAAGTAGGGTTGCTTCCTAATATTTTTATTCATTTTTAATTCTAGGGTGGCTAGTACTATATAATAAGATTGTAGCCATTAGGGCAAGAGAGTTGTTTTATGAATTATTAATGAAAATTTGAGAAGTTTCTCAATATTGTGTGTTCGTAGAGGGAGTACCTCTAGTTCATACTTATTCATGATTATCCTTGTTGCGTTCTTCATTTTCAACACGCCTCCCTGCATCACACCTCCAAGCCGTCAGGTCGTGCATCCGATGGTTCAGATCTCATCTCGGCAATGAACGACTCTCGATCGTTAGTTGCCAAGATAAGATTCGAGCTGTTGGATGTACGATCCAACAGGTCAGGGGTGTGTAGCACGATGTTGTGCACCTCACTGCACAACCCCAATCCAAAGTCCTTTCCAATTATGCATGTAATCCAAGACAAATTATTGAACATCTAGATCTAATACAGAGTTATGGTTTTCCGTCAGAGTTTATTATTATTTTTTTTTGGTAAACCAGGAACATAACATAAAATTAAGAGTCATACAATAGTCTAGGGTACTCGACCGCATTTTTGTCATCGCAAAGATGCGAAATAATACAATCTGGAGCAACATTGAAAATATGAAAGTCTAAGCCATCATTGAAATCCATATTAGCTAATGAGTCCGCACACTTGTTTCCGTCACGGTAAACATGATCAATTCTTTCCACTCCCAGCTACCTCATCAAGTACCCGCAATCATGCATAATATTACTCAGGTTGTACCGCGGTTGAGTCGGTCCCATAATGAGTTGGATGGCTGCCAAAGCATCCATCTCCCCGCAAATTGGAGCAAACTGGTTGTTGATGGCCAATTGCAAGCCATCTCTAACAGCCCACAGCCCTGCCTCCAAGCTATGCATTGGCCTCAAAGAGTGGTGGAAGCCGATAACTCAGGTCCGATAAGAATCACGGATAAGACCTTCCCGTAGCTTGACTGAGGTTTGTCTTACAGGCACCATCAGTGTTTAATTTAAAATAGCCTATGTGAGGCAGGCACCACTTAACAAGAATAGAATGTCTACTCCGGGGTGACAAAAACGGGATGGCGATGTGTTTCCATTCAACCGATTGGGCAATGGAAGATTTGATGGTGGCATCTAGGTCTCTGGATCGATATGAATCCCTCTGGAAAAGAGTTATATTCCTAAGGAGCCAGATATTCCAACAAGTAAATCTGAGTTTATCTAGCCTATAGTAGGAGTTATAATCTACCTAAGTACTAGTACATGTTGCCTGTTGATCATGCCATTTCTTGTTGTACGTCTTGTCCAACCAAACTTCTAATGGAACCCTCTGTGGTTGAAATGTATAACTTGTGGGCTTATGGTTGATTGGAAGAGTATTGCAGAAAAAGGGACATTTGGAATATGGAAATCTATTCTAGGAATTGGGATATATGTCTTCAATACTCCCTGTTCTTGACCGGCCTCTTCCGGAGAACGAATTTTGTGCAAAGGAGAACTTGAATAGCTTATCGACGTAGAGGTGATAAAGAGTTTTCCTTTGCTTTAATAAAAATATATTATTACTCCTGCTGTCATCTTCATATATAACGGAACCGAACAAAACGACGTTGTCCCCACACACAAAAACCCCCAAATGGGGAAAGTATGGAAACTCTCCCAACCTTGTGTCCCAATGTTATGGTTCTCTTAGGTCGAAAAAAAAAAATGATAGGGTTCGTTTGATCCATTTTTACGTCAAAGAAGTAATTTGACTTGGCCCCATTTTTTGTTGCTTAGAAAGCCAGCAAGTATGCTCAATTATTCGAAACTAAATTGTTTCCAAATGCATGGATTGCTTATGGACTACTGTATTGCTTATGGACTACTGTTGACTATACAAGTTCAAAGGTACAAATGTTCAAAGGCTAAGTTGAATAAAATTGCTCAAATGTCGCAAGAAAAGTTTGGATTGGATTGGATTGGATTGGCTAAAATTATGTTATCTATTTAAATTGATATGGTAGATAAGTTTAATTATGATAGGTTAATATATTATTACTATTTTTGTCCATAAAAATGTGGAAAAAAATGACGTTTAGGTAATATCGAATATATAAGAGACTGATTACCCTGTTATTTTGTGATTTTTTTTGAATACTTGCACTACTTTTCTTAAAGTTTATTTTCATTTTCTAAGTGCCCATTAAAGAAGTTCACTTGGAGCCCAAAGACTCAGCCGGCCTGGATAGATAGGATGTGGTGGAGCTCATGGCTCCTGTCACTCTCCGCACTTGCACAACTTGGGAAGGTAATCTCGTTGAAATTCTTTTCAAGTTGTGCAAGTGGTGACAATGACAAATGCCAAGGGCTTCACGACAGAAAAATCGTTTTAGGGCAGTCTGCTTACAGAGCATGAAAGGATGTAACTACTTTTTGAAAAGATTGGTTAAAAAATACTCCGAGTGAAAATTAACAGAGAACAATTGCTACTTAGGACGTGTTTCACTAACTGAAATAAATATTTATTTACTTATTTTGTAATTAAATGTAATATATTATGAGAGAATGACATGTCTCGTAAAACGAAAAATAAGTGCTGAAAAAATAAGAACATTAGTAGAAAATGACCTTATAACCAAAAGATGCTAGAATTTCTGTGTTGTAGCAGGCCGAGCTCAATTGTGATTCCACCATGGACCACCTCTACTCCTCTGCCACCACTAGCCGCCGTAAGGGCAGCTAACCCACTCCACCTGGGCTCGGCCTGAGCCGAGGCAAACCAGTTGTCAGCAAACCAGTTGTCGGCCTTGCCTTTGCATTGCGTCCGGCAACGGAAAGGATCTATGCCAAGCTCGGCCACCATTCGGGGGCGGCCCCACGGGCGATGTAGCCTAACTCGAATTCCCTTCGGGCTCAGCTTCCCTACAAGCTTGGCAACCGACAGGTCCCTCTGGGCTCGGCCACCCGTGCGGCCACGTGCCCACCCGCGTGTGGAGACGGTTATGCCATGGGATAATCATGAGCTCACATGGGTCATGCCAGCTCACCCCCGAAAGCGGTTACCAGATCTGTCCGGTGACATCACGGTGACACCGCTTGACCCGCGCAAGGCACGTGCCCGTGCTTGGAGAGCAAGTCAGGGAGACTCTATAAATACCAAAGGATAACGCCTCTTGAAAGGTACGCACTGATACACGCGAATACCTACTCAAAACCCTAGTCTCTTCCCTCTCTCTCTGCACATACTTATCCTCTCGCCGGAGGGCCTTGCCGGGCAACCCCCGGCCAGGTCTTAGTCGTCCGTTCATTGTGTAGGCTAGGTGGAGAAGGCTAGGAAACCACTGAACCAGCGGAGGAAGGATGCGGGACGAGGATCACGGGCCACACAATTGGTGAACCTGACGTGAACCCTTCTTAGCTTCTGATCCAAACGGCTCAAACCCTCCTCTAAACCACCTTCCTCTTCCAAAGACAGTCGAAAACTCAACAGCGCTAGGTGGAGATCCACCAGACGTTACCGTTTCGGGGGCCAAGGATGCCAGTGGAAACACAATTCTTCCACCATTCTCCGAGAGGCACATGTCCATTTCGCTTCCCCCCAGCTCCGAGCTATCTCCGGCCGCGGACGACATAATGACGACCTACGTCCACCTACTGCAATGACGGGACGACGAAAGGGATAATGAACTGGCGGCGCTGAGGGCGGAGGTGGCCCAGATGAAGCAACATTTGCAGGGCGCAACACGGCCGCCTCCAGATCTACTGGAGGCGGAGGCAGAAGGCGGAGGCAGAGAAACTCTCCTCCTCCACCTCCTCCTCCACCACGGGAGCAAACCAACGAGGCGGCCCACCGCGTCTCTGTCAAAGACCGCCTTGGGTTTACGCTAGAAAGGGGAGACACCAGGGAACTTATCCTCTATAAACGACTTACAACATCTGGAACGCACCGCTCGAGGTCCCACCGCGAGCGGACCCACACAAGGGACACCGAATCTTCATGAGCATGTACTCGACTGGTCGTGCGGAGTTCTCTAGCACAACGGCCTCATGCCGAGCCGGGACTCCGTCGAGACCAAGCGCCATGTCTCTGAATGCCTCGGGGAGATCCCATCAGATAATTTGGATAATGAAAATTGCGTTCGGCGGAATGGGAAAGGCGTACGGATCGAAGGGGCGGAGAATGGGAACAAAACCTGTTGCGACAGAGAGAAGTCCGTCAACCACCTCCGCTGGGAAACAACGGACCTGTGGGACAAGCTCCGAAGCCGAGTACACGAGAAAACCTCAGAAAGAGAAAAGGACCCAAAGAGGACCCGGACGGACGAGCTCGGCAAACCGCCGCGCCCAGGTTTGAGCGGCAACTGAAGGATCTCGGTATCTCACCTTTCACCTCCCACATCATCAACACCATAGCCGTACCCAACTTCCACCTACCAAAATTCACGAAGTTCGACCCAAGCACCTGCGAAGCTTACACCCACCTGATTCATTTTCGCCAAACCATCGAGCTGTGCACCACCAAGGACGAAATCAAATGCAAAGTATTCCCATCCAGCCCCGGCTCCCTTGGACTCCAGTGGTTCAACAAATTGCCCGCTGGATCCATACGGAACCTGGCTGACCTTGAACGCGCCTTCAACACTCGCTTCATCACCAGTAACAAGACGGCCAAGGAGCCTGAATCTTTGTCCCAAATGAGGCAGCTCCCAAATGAAACGCTGAGACACTACGCCGAGCGTTACTGGCAACTCTTCAATGAAATTCTGGGAATCGACGAGTACTGGGCTGCACGCACCTTCAAAAATGGATTGGAATCTGGCAGCAAGATACTAGACGAACTGGCTATTCGACCTCTGCACGGCATGGGAGAACTGATGCGCGTCGTAGAACGATTCTGTGCTCTTGAAGAATTCTATGCGGATAGAGCCGCTCAGGGGATTCCCAATTCAACGACCCTTCTACCGACGGCAGCTTGCCAGCCGCCGGCTCCAATCGCAACTTAACAATCCCAGCCAAAGAAACACGTCAACAACATCAAAGAGGGGAAGAAACGCCAGCCGAAAGAGCACGACTACGTGGCCGAAACCACCCACTTCAAAGAACCCATCTGGTCTTTTCTAAAGGAGTTCATGAGGCAACCATGGTTTGAGTGGCCGCAAGGTAAGCTCGGCACAGACAACGGCCAAGCGGATCAGAACCCAAGGAAGAAGTGCTCATATCATAACGAGCTCGGCCACTACACAACGGCATGCGGTCCGTACAAGGCGCTGTTGGAACGTCTGGCGGCCCAAGGCCACCTTGATCAATACATTGATCGAGCTAAAATGCCCGCCCGTCCACCTGTCGGAAATCCCAACCCCAACGAACCAAGGCCGACGATACATGTTATCCACGGCCCGGTGACAAAAGAATCTGAAACAAACCTCCGAGCCGACCTCGATCGCGCCTCCACTTCTAAACAAGTCCTTGCGGTAAGACCCGGGTCAAAGTGCTCGCGCCCGGCCGACCTGCTCAAGTGGACCATCACTTTCACTAAGCGCGACCTTGAGTTCGTAAAAACTCCACACTCCGATGCTCTCGTCGTCACCGTACAAATCGGCGTCCACGCTGTCAAGAAAGCCCTCATCGATCAGGGAAGCTCAGCAGAAGTGATATACTACGACTTGTTCAAAAAACTTGACCTCCCAGAGTCAGCCCTACAACCCGCCGAGGTCCCTCTCATCGGATTCAACGGAGCACTGGTTTGGCCACTCGGTTGAATCTTTCTTCCAGTCGTTGTCAGTTCAAAAACGTTGACGGTCGAGTTCATCGTGGTCAACGTGCCGAGCCCGTATAACGCAATTCTTGGCCGAGCCTGGCCTCATGGCATGCAAGCCATCGCTTCGACCTACCACTAGGTTGTCCGCTTTATCGGCTCCAATGGACGACAGGAAGATCTGTGAGGTAATCAAGTAGCCTCCAAAAAGTGCTACGTCTCAGTTGTCCACAACTCCACCAAGCCCAAACAAGTACAATGGGTTGAAGTCCCTGACATGGCTGTGATTGACGACATCGGCCAAAATGCCGAGGACAAAATCGAAGACGACCTAATCCCAATGCCCATCAATGAGGATGGCTCGCGTTTCTTCTCAATCAGTTCTTCCCTCAGCAACACTGACCGAGAAGAAATGTTTGAGTACTTGAAAGACAACTTGGAAGTCTTTGCATGGACCACCAACGAGATGCCAGGAATCGACCCCGAATTCATCTGCCACTCCCTGAACGTCAAGAAGGACGCAAAACCTGTTGTCCAGAAAGCTCGACGATCGGCGGCAGAACGCGCCAACGCCGTCGTGGAAGAAGTGAAACGGTTACTGGAAGCCCACACCATCCAAAAAGTGCAATACCCAACCTGGCTGTCCAACACGGTGGTTGTTAAGAAGAAGAATGGCAAGTGGCGAGTCTGCGTGGACTATACCAACCTCAACGACGCTTGTCCAAAGAATTGGTTCCCACTTCCCAAAATCGACCAACTAGTAGACGCAACAGCAAGTCACGCTCGACTGAGTTTCCTCGACGCTTACCGTGGCTACCATCAAATAGCCATGGATCCCGACGATATGGAAAAGACGGCATTCCTCACCCCTCATGGCGTATTTTGTTACTGTGTTGTGCGATTCGGCCTCAAAAACTCTGGCGCCACGTTCAACTGAGCCATATTCAAAATGCTAGGTGACCAAATCGGCCACACCCTGGAAGTGTACATTGACGACCTCGTCGTCAAAAGCCAGAAGGCGTGCAACCACCTCCAAGATTTGAAGGAAGTATTCAACATTCTCAAATTCCATATGCTCCGCCGAAACCCTGAAAAGTGTGCGTTTGGCG
Source organism: Rhododendron kiyosumense (assembly GCA_019656275.1). Classification (NCBI taxonomy): domain Eukaryota; kingdom Viridiplantae; phylum Streptophyta; class Magnoliopsida; order Ericales; family Ericaceae; genus Rhododendron; species Rhododendron kiyosumense. The sequence continues at coordinate 67,484 of BPLS01031217.1, forward strand.
TTAGCGTCAGGAAATTTCTCGGGCATTTGGTCACACGGCGTGGTATCAAAGCCGACCCCAATCAAATCAAAGCCGTTGCGGACGTGCGGCCTCCCAGAACGACAAGGAAGTCCAACGACTCACTGGGATGGCAGCCAATTTGAACCGGTTCATCAGCAAATCTTCCGACAAAGTCCATGCCTTTTTCCATGCATTGAAGGGCAAAAGCCGCCGCAGTTTCGACTGGATGCCAGACTGCGACGTTGTATTAGCCGAACTCAAAGCGTACTTAAGCTCAGCTCCGTTGCTGGTGAAACCAAAAGAGTTCGAAACCCTTTACCTGTATCTCGCCATCTCCACCCATGCTGTCAGCTCAGCACTTGTTTGGCGCGAAGCGGCAGATGACATGCCCATATATTTCACAAGCAAAGCACTTCTTCCGGCACAAACACGCTATTTCCCTCTGGAGAAACTTGCTCTAGCCCTTGTCTCGGCGGCAAGAAAACTGTTGCCATACTTCCAAGCCCATACGATCATTTTGTTAACGGAGCACCCTCTCAAAGCCCTCTTCCTGAAGGCGGATCTCTCCAATCGTGTCTCCAAGTGGGCCGTCGAACTGGCAAATTTTGACATTCGCTTCGAGCCACGGACGGCAATCAAGGGCCAAGTTCTGGTCTACTTTATCGCAGAGCTCACCCCAGAGGACACGACGGTACTCAATGCTCCGACACCACCAGCTGTAGCCGAACACAGCTCCACAGACAAGCCATGGCATCTTTTTCAAGGCGACACTTGGAGACTTAACGTCGACGGGTCTTCCAACAGCAATGGAGCCGGCACGGGGGTAGTCTTGGTTTCACCTTGTGGAACACTTCATGAAAGCTCTCTCACCATCGACTTTCCCGCCACCAACAACGAAGCTGAATATGAAGCCCTCCTCGCTGGCCTACGCTCAGCCATCGAGATGAAATTTACCGACCTCGTCGTCTATTGTGACTCCCAACTCATCGTTAATCAAGTACTCGGCGACTATGAGGCTCGGAACCCTCGAATGTCAAAATACCAAGCCGCGGCAGCTAAGCTCATTTCCCACTTCAGCAATTTCAGCATTGAACAAATCAATCGCGAGCACAACGCACACGCCGACGCACTTGCCTGCTGCTTGACCGATTCCTAATCCTAAAATAATAGGTTGCCCCAAGCGTAGGGCTGAAACCGATGTAGCACAATACCCGGTAAGACCAGACTCGAATCCACTAAGGACGGTGAAGTGTGTGCTGTGGAAGCTCGGGTTGTAGAATCAAAATTAGCTCTTAGGTTGCCACCCCTTGTTGGTTTGATTGAGAGATTAACTAAAACTAAGAACTTGTTTGATTTTTCTGATAATTAAAAAGGAGGTATGGTCGTAGGGTTCATAGCACTCGTAACCAGTCCGGATTAACCTGTTCCATTCAATGTTCTTAAAAACGTTCAACTTTAGTTTCAAAAAGATACCCTGCAAGATGCGAGATCCTATGGTCGCCGTATACCCATGCGCAGCAGGGAATGAGTTTTGGACCCTCATTCCCCTGTTCACATGGACTCCGACAATGTCCGGATTCGTCCGCGGGAAGTATTTTTCCAATCAAAAATCGTTTTTTCCATTATTTGAAAATAGGAGCATTGCTCGAACTGGCCACGGTGTGCTAATCACCCCGCGATTCTACCTGAATGACTACTCACTCATTATTAAACAAGAAGCAAAAGAAACCCTAACTTGCATCATGCTTCTATTACGTGAGAAAAATAATAAACAAAAGATAACAATTAATTGAATACCAACGAGCAACTTTAATAAAGAACAGAAATCAATGCGAGTTACCGGTGTGCGGAGATTTGAACAAAACTTTAAAAACTTAAAAGAGAAAAACAAAGCTTCGAAGAAATCAATACTGTAAAATAAAAGTCGGAGTGTGTACTGAAAATAGGCACAGTGGGAGAAATCGCAGCCCCGTTCTCTCTTCTTTTTTCTGTTGTGCGTGCCACCCAAGAAGATGTCACCGCATCCTCTTCTTTTGTTTTCATCCATCTGGCGAAAGTGATACCGATCGCTGCCTCTGTTCTCTGTTGTACCGTCCAAACAAAAGTGATCCCTTTGAAACCCTTTTTTTTCCTTTATATAATGAACCACCCCCGTGTACCTCATGGGCTCACCTTGTTAAAACTGCCAAGTCAATTTCCTCTTCCATGTTTTGGTCCAAGCCCGGCCAATTAAGCCATAAACCCAATTAAATTAGTTGCAAACCCAATTACTTGCAAACCCATCACTGAAGTCATGTGTCAACAACATGTGCTCGTGCCCATTAGATTTGTCTTTGCTTAATTGCCTCATCAAATCTTGTACTCTTCAATTCCAGACTAGCTTGGCACCAATTAAATTTCAGCTGCGGAAGTATTGAACATCGTTTAATATTTTCATTTTGCACTTCTCGTACCAAATCCTCCAAATACCTACAATACACAAATTAAGCATTAAGCTCTGAATAATAATATAAATGAGACTTAACAAAGATAAATTAGAGGCGTTATTGTGAACATTTACGCGCCTATCACACCCCCAACTTACACTTTGCTAGTCCCGAGCAAAGAAAACAAAATGCAACTTAAAAATAAATAAATTAAAACCAATAGTTCTTTTAAACCCCCAGACAGCCCCAGTGGGACGAGTGAAGTCTCGTGAGGGTTTTTAGCAATGATCACCCACAAAACCTTTCATATGAAATCCGAAAAACCGTAAGACTGCTCAATGATATCCAACCAAAGAACATGAAGCCATCGTAAAGAGATAACGGGCATAAGTAGTTCTAGATACTATCAAGTCAGAAAAATAAGTCATGGCACCGATACTAAGCGTGTGCGAACAAAGGCTTCGGTTACAAGTGAAAAATAACCAAAAGTTCTCTCCGGACCGAGTCTTGACTTCAAATCTCACCGTGTCATGCACTCAACAAATGAAATCACTTGAAACAAGGTGCATATTACTCTCAATATGTGCAGGCGGAAATTATATAAATGAAAGCAAAGTATCCTGCAAAAGTTGACACGAAAAGGAAGCTTTATAAAGTGGACACACAATCTCATGAACGGAATGCCAAGTATTGGAAACTCTCTCTATCCACCAATTCACAACCCATTGCCCCTAGGATCAAATAGGACTTCAATTCCGGTTATAACATCAGGTTAGGGAAACTATTTCAAGGCTAGGGTACATTCAAATGTCTGAAAATAGGCTAACCACAACTCACATAGGGCAAATATAACGATGCGTGCCGTTTTTTTCCTTTAATTTTTCCTTCTTTTCAACTCCACCGCATCTCTCTTTCCTACCTCTTTAATACAATCTCACATTAAGAACAAGTATTTCTCCCTTCCACAATAAATTGGTATCTTCCCTTTTTGCTTTTTTTTTCCCCTTTTTTTTTCTTTTTTCTATGGGAAAGATCACCAATCAATAAAACTCAATTCTCACTACATTTACTCTCTCTTCTAAAATATACCTCCACACAATTATGTAAGCCTCCTCAAGACACAATATAGAAGGAGGAGCTCAACAAAAAAATGGTATCATGCGAGAGGCTCAAATGGGCTCACAAGAGATAAATGTATGAAAATGAAGAAACGAACCAACTCAAAATAGAAAAGATGGCCTATAATCCTCTCCAAGGGGCAATACCACCATGCAATTTCCAAACCCAAGAGATAAATAGGTAATTTAAAAACATTCCCAACACTTCGCAACAAAAATAATGAGATCAACAACAAATTTGTTCTTTCGTGACAAACAAGAGTTCATTTGACATCACTCCAAGAAAAGATAAGGTTCTAAACTCACATGGGCAAAAGTCTCCACTAAACTAGCTATCGAGAATAATCAAGTCATAACTCACAAGCAACCAAAGCCCAAACAGACATGAATTGCAAATGTGCTAAAAATAAATGCCATGACAATTTTTCGCGACAAGCTAGCAAAAATAACTATAATGTCACCACAAATATAATCAAATAATGACTATCAATCAATCACGAGCCAGTCTCAACAGCCTTCAAATCTCATGCAAAAAGAAATTTTTTTTTTTTTTTTTTTTTAAAGTTCAAAAAGAAATGTGAACAAAGTGGTCCCTCCCCCCCAATTTGAACCATTCAATGTCCGCAGTGAAAACATGAACAATAAAGATAGGATAGAAACATAAAAGAGAGGAGAGATAGCAACTCGAAAAGGAGAGGCTAAACAGAGTAAACTATAGAGAGAGGGTGTAGACACCCTATTCTGGACTATCCGGATCAGCGCGTTTCATGGTCTCTTGTTACCCCAATGATGATAAAAGGTTGAAAACACGCCGAGGTCGATGGAAAGTCTTGAGCTTTGAGCTTTGGGCAAACCCCTTTCCAAACCCATTCCAAATCCCTTCAAACCCTTCAAAATCCAGAGCCATATGGCCCCCAGCAAAACCTTACCTGCTTACGCCAGCTTTACTTGGCGTGCGCTAGGAAGCTGCCACATGTCGGACATTGACCGTTGACTCAGTTTGACCTGGCGCACGGCGGTCTGAGGGTGGCGTACGCATGGTCAAAGCCAGTCAAATCACCGCTTTTCTGTCACGTGCTCGAGACTTTGTAACCACCCCAGTACAGTGCAGAGCCTCCTGATCATTGCTTTCTGCAGGGACGTTCTCCTCTCTCTCCTACACTACCCATCAACTAGTCCCATGCATTTAATGCATGGGAGCTCCTTTCCTAACCTAACCAAACCCCTAACCCCAGCTGACTGCCCCCTCTCCAGTCATCTCTCCTCCATAAATACCCCCCCTTGCATTCATTTTCAAGGGGTTAACCACATTCAATAGCCTAAGTCTTTTCCTCTCTTCTCTCTCTTGTTCTTGCTCTCCCCATTGAAAGAGTGAGATATAGAGAAGCTCTATATTCCCCACACTACTGATCAGTCACCATACATCCTCCATCTTCAACCCCGAAAGCTTAAACCATCTTTCCATCTCTTGCCCCAAAGGTATACCAGCTTTGCGTGGCTTTCTGTTTTCAACCCCTGAGGGGAACCAGAAAGGTTTTGGCTAGTAACTGATACTAGTCCAGGCCCTTTTCTGGTAAAATAAATCAATCGTAAGTGACAAACCATGGCGCACGCCAGCTTCATCAAGCCGTACGGCACCTATGGCTGTACGTGCACTGCTGGCGTGGGGATCATAGGGTGTCTGTTTATTGTTTAAATCTTTTCTATCATCACATTGAGCATGCTAATAACTAGTTTACTGCCTTCTGTACTTTAGAACAGTTTAAATGTAGCTTTCAATACCTGTACCTTTCTTGCTTTTTAAGGCCTCTGGGGTGTTTCTGGTCATGTTCCAGAGCCCAGATGGTGTAAAGCCAAACACTGGACCGCATGCAAGAGTGGCGTATGGCCTCTAAGTGGTGGCGTACGGCATGTATGTTGGGGTCCAGTGCCTGGCCCTTACATCATAGTTCAATCATGGCCTCGTGCTCCTCCCCACTCTGTTTATGGGGTTTTCTTTGCTGTCTTCATGGCTCTTAGCCATTTATTATGTCTGTATATGTACATAAACTGCCTTGTAAACTATGTGGTTTGTCCTGGGTGTGCGCTGCTCCATTCCAGAATCCAGAAGGTTGAGAGCAAAGACTGTGAACCAATAAGAGGGTAGTGTACACCAGCTCTTAGGTGGCATGCGCAGGGTATGATGGCATGCAGTGGCTCGGCCATTGCGTGCCAGCATGCTGCCTGCTCACGCACCTGAAAAGCAGCGTACACCATCCTGGTGAAATTGTTTCCAGTGCTTGTTCTCAATCTATGTTCTTACGTTAATTCAATTCAAGCAAATCATCATTCATAAACATTTTGTCATATAAACTGCAAGCTGTTACAGTATCAACCCCCATTAACTGTTCCCCCGCCCTAACTGGCTAAAAATGATTAAATGAGAGAAAAATGCAAACGATTTACAAAGTACCTGAGTAGAGACCGATCTCCGGATTGGGCAAGAGGGATGCCATAAAACCCTTCCCCTCTCGTAACCTGGCTCCCGAACCTCAGATATCGAAGGTGACGACGGACCGGTCTGCGCCTGTAACGCCCCCAAAATTAGGGTACGTTAATGAAGCATTTATTACATAATAAAGAGAGTTTATTACATTATAAATACTTCAAAGGGGTACAAGTATTCAACAAAGGAGAAACTAGGCTCCTAACTACTGCTCCACTGGCTTCTCCCTCCTGGCAAGCTCCTCAGCTCCGAAGGCCTCCAAGGTATACATCTCGCCCTGTTCATCTAAGAGATCTGACACATTATACCGGCGTCGCCACCAATATAATATGCCAGGGTCACCAAAAAGGCAATACCATGAGCTACAACGCTCAATAGGAAATCCCTACCCAACCAACCTTACGACGGTAAACAATTACAATCACACATCGTTAATCATCTATCGTTGGTGTCCAAGGTTTCAGAGTTTTTCCTACGCGACTCATCGTAGACCGTGTCTCCATTTTCCACTTACAAAACAACCTTTCAAAATCATTTGCATTGGCTCCGTACCGCGGATAACCAAGCCATACACACCCAACCTCGGTTCTGCCGTTCCGGGTTCCCGAGTATCCTCACAATGGTTCCGCCGCACCGGGTTCCCATTGGCACACAAAACTTGCATTGGCTCCTCTCCACGGATAACCAAGCCACATTACCAATAAGGCTACCACGTCCGGCCCTATTGGCAATCTTCACAAAGGGCTACCAAGTCCGGCCACCTTGTGGTTTTCACAACCCGCGCAATGGGCTACCAAGTCCGGCCACATTACGGTTTTCATTCACACAACGGGCTACCAAGTCCGGCCACGTTGCGAGTTTTCACAATCCACACGATGGGCTACCAAGTCCGGCCACATCGCGGTTTCAAAACACATCTCTCTTGTTAAACACACCCTAGGTGCCATGTTTCTAACTTCCTCGGTTTTCGTGTCACGTTCTCATGCAAGACTCCGCGTGTGAGACTTTACATATCAACATGCATTCAACAAGCTTCGAAATAGTACAACAAGAACATCTAAGCAACTTAGCATGCTTGAATTCCATAAACAACATAATCATGCATTTCTACTTTTTATTTACGATCAAAATAACTTCCAAACAACATGCGATTTATACAATACATAGAATTAAAGTGAAAAACTACTTTATACTTGGAAAGTAGGTAAGGATAACTACTTGAGAATAGGTAAGGATCACTACCTTGATCCGAAACTAATCGGGGCCGAAATAAGCTAGTTGGAAAATCCTACGGGCGGTAAAACTCCAAATCTGGACCGAACTTCGGACGGCAGTAACTCGGCCAATCTTTGGCCGAAAAGAGTCGTTCTTAGGTCAAGAACGAAGCTCAAGAAATTCTCTACAACTTCCGTGAAGAAAGTTAATCCTAGAAACGAACTTAGGTTGGAGAAAAATGGCGATAAAGGAGGGGACAGTAAGCTGTCCAGAATTGAAAATCCAGAATTTTCACTGAACTTCGGATGACGATATCTTGGTCATTTCTTAATCGATTGGGGTGATTCTTGAGCTTAACTTCAAGGTTTCGAAGCGCTCTACAACTTTCCAGAAGAAAGTTGATCCTAAAAACTATCCTAAGCAAGAGAAAACTGGGGATTTTCGAAGGGCAGTAGGCTGCCCAGAAACTGGAATCCGAAATTTCTAGAGAGAAGGAAGAGCTTTGGTTTGAGGTGTGAGTTGAAAGGCTTAGAATGGCCTTCTATTTATAGGCAAGAGCTTGGCCCTCTCCTCTCTCTCTCTCTAAGTCTCACCTTGACACTTGGCAAGAGATCATAGAAGATCAAAGGAAATCCCTAGGCTTGTAAGGCTATTTTGTACCAAGATTTGATCTTGGATCAATTGGATGGCTAGGATTGATCCTTGGTGGGCAAGAAAGAGATTGGTACAAGATCTAAGGGTTCAAATTAATGGAGAGTTAATTACTTAGTTAGGAAGAAAGATATACACCAAGATATGAAGTACAAGGAAAATCAATCAAGGTACATCCAATCTCCTTCCTCCCTCCCTCCTTCCTCTCTCTTTCTCCCTCTCTCCCTCTCTCTCTCTCGGCCCTCTCTCTCCTCTCTCTCTCTCTCCGGCCTCTCTCTCCTCTCTCTCTCCCTCTCTCTCAAGTACTAATATATATACATATATATGCATGCACAAGGATAATAAACAAATGATTCTTTTGTACCATGAGATCAAGGGATTTTAAAAGACTAGATTTTTCCATTAAACAAATCAATAAAAAAAAATCACCAAGTACTAGATTAATATATATACATATGTACTTATGTATCTTAGGAAGATCAAAATCCCAATAAAATAATGCCAAGGGTACTTTAGAAATCTTAGGGTTTAAAGGCTACTAAATACTTTCCATAATAAACAAATAGGTGCTTTGACACATGGCTTAAAAGAAAAGATTAGTTTAATAAATCTCATTTGTACTTTGAAAGATTAACCTTTTATCTAATGGATAATAACCACCCTAACTTTTATTATCCAATGGATAATAGTTGATAGGGAGATTATAATAATAAAATAATCCAAAAAGGTACTTTAAAGTAATCAAAAAGTTACTTTTTACTATTCATAGTACTTTAACTAAGTAAACATTTAATATAAACAAATGGGGTTTCTATTATCCAATGGATAATAGTTTCCCTAACATTTATTGTCCAATGGACAAAGATTAAAACCAAAATAAATTTAAGAAAAAGAATATTCAATTCTTAGTCTAGGGTTCACAAGGTTCAAAAGGTTTACGAGGGCAAAACGGTCATTTTGCGGTTAGGGAAAAGTAACTAAATAGCTTGCTAGCTTGGTTACTCCAATCGGATAGTTAAAAGCTAGTTAGGTTTGCCAAGTGGACTAAAGCATCAAGAAATAATTTTTCAAGGGGCAAAAATGTAATTATAACAAACTTTGGAAATTAAAAGCAAATCCAAGTAATAAAATTCAAATTCAAATATTTAACGAAATTTTTAACGACCAAAAATCAGGGTCGTTACAGCGCCTCTTCAAATCAAATCAAACCTCTTCAATCCAAGCAAGCGTAGCAAAAACGTTCTCAAGTTCGGTTCCTTGGGTGCCTCACCGCTAAAACCCGTGTGGCGACTCTGAATCGAAGCGTTTCGCCGTGCTATTTTCCAAAGAGGGCCGCACCCAATTTTACAAACAAAATCCTTTTGGGGCGTGTGGCGACTCTGCTGGGGACAAATTGCATTGATTAGTATTTGGTGATTAATACATAGAAGAACAATTTTCAAAAGCTTGTCAAAACAGTACGCTTCGCGCTGTTGAAAAACGGAATGGTAACGTAACAGGATCTCAACATCCGACCAATCCGAACTGGGACTTTTACTATTGTTCACTTGTGTAGTTTTCTCCAAGTACGGATCAATGAAAGTGAGCCAAGCTTCAAAAGGCATTTCCAAAATCCTCCGTTTCTCTCTCATTCAAATCATTCTTCGGCATTCTCCATTTGCATCGATGTTGGATAAGCCTCGTTGAGGTGTTTTGGGTAACCGGCACAGTTTACTGGAGCCCGGGGTCCTCGAATGCCCAATAACCTTGGACGATGATGAGTCGTAATACCGTTCGATCATTGCTTTGCTGCACGCATTGCAGTGGGAGGTATACCGCGGCTCTAGTCAGATGAACCCCTTTAAACCAAAACCGGCCTCTACATGCGTACAAAGCACTAGAACCTTTCAACCTAAGACAGGAACCTATAGGGTAGGATTACTTGCATCTAACCCCCATAAACTGTCTATGTGTTACTGCTTCCTTTATCGCATGCCTGTACATACATACATTCTGATCTGCGTAGGAGCATGCTAGGGCGGCTTTTAGGGAGTCTCTTCGAGTCTGTCTCATGCCGATCAGGACGCTGCTTGGCCCGATGAAGAGTCGTGTATCTTGATGGTGCACGTTATCAATTTTCAAAGTCCTTGGATCAACGAGACTTTGAGAAATCAATACTTTCTAAGCCCTTGTCTAACGCCTATTCGAGGTTTCAAACAGAAAACTAGGAACAATGGAGAGAATGCCGTTATACTTACACCATCCAGGTTAAAGTGCTAATCACTTACACCATCAAGGCTGCTTACGCCACCCCGGTTCCGGTATCACGACATCGACACCGAGTTGTTCCGACCTCCAAAGTTGAAACTTCGAGAACGGAATAGTCAAAGGCTTAGACTATTTTGACATCTCTTAGTGATAGTCGATTCAATCAAGGATACACCGTTGAAAAGAAATCCGAGGATTCTGGCAGCATCCGAATGTCATGAGACAAACTCGTTTCTAGAGTCTAAGAGGACACTGACGATGATGACATGCGCATTGCATTTCTTAAAATTCTTTCAAAATCTTGTTGCAGGAACGCCACTGAGTTCTCATTTACTTTGCTGTCCAAAGCTTTAGGCCATCACTTTCATCGATCATCAATCCAAAATGAATGCACAAACAGAGCTGGCTGAGCTGAAGAGGGCTGTACAAGAACTGAACTAGAAAATGGATAAACAAATGATCATGGTCCAGGGGCTAGTTGACCTCTTTACCACCATAGCCCTGCAGCCGGATATGGGACTAATCAAGGAATCCTCTCAAGCCTGCCACACTCCTGAAGTCGGAACCAAGCAATGCTCAAAGGACATGTTCAAAGACCTGGTTGAGTTTCATGAAGGGAGGACTTACCCGAAGGAGAATGCTGGATCCTTTTCAAAAGCCCATGTTGAAAGGGAGGATATGTGCAATAAAGAAATCAATCCCAAAGGCAAAAGAGTGCATCATGTTCCTCAATCCGATCGTCGGAACCCACCAAGGACCTTCTCTCGCTTCTCCACACCGTTGTCCTCAGTTTATGAGAAGCTCCTTGAAGTTGGCTTCCTCAAGCCACTCCTTCCAGCTCTTTCACCTCGAACATTCCTGGCATCCTACAATTTAAATGCCTACTGTGCTTTCCATCAAATGCTTGGCCATCTCACTGATGCCTGCTTCCGCCTTCAACATGCCATTCAAGATCTCATCGACAATGGCATCATCCCAGCTCCACTCCCATCAAAGCCCAACGTCATCTCTGAGCCCCTGCCTCAACATGTTTCTAACTCACATGTTAGTCAAATATCTACCACCTCCACTCAAATCAACCCTACCTCCACCATATTCAATCCCAGCCTCCACATCATCCCGAAAAATCAATCCAAGCCAATTTTGTCTCCCCTGCCCGAACCTGAGGTTAACCTGACGGCCATAGGTGAAATCGAGATCCTTACTGCCGACACCTGGGTTGACAGTAATGAGGAGCCTGCAAAGGAGGAATTCAAGAGGAAGCTTGATCAATCAAAGGAGAAGGCGGACTGGTTGTGATCCTTCAATCATGAGAATTTGGGGCTGTTGTTCAAGGAGTTCTCTCAAGTGGGTCGGGACGAAGAAGCTGAAAAAGCCGAAGTGTTATTGCTTGGGCCTGTTGTCCTCTAGCTCTCACCTTTCTGCAAGGAAGTCAAGGGTAACTATAAAAGTTGCATTTTCAAATTGCGTCTATTTTGCATTGACACTTTCGAGTCTGAGTCTGACACAGTATCTGTCAGGTCGTCTAAGTCTAGCTCTGAGTCGGAATTTGTGCCTCTTGGCCCTCCATGTCATAGCTTCTATCTTCAGTTCGAGTCGTTTCGCTGTACTTGTCAACCTCGAGGGTTTTATGATATGCATTATCCTGTTTCTAAGTACTTTGCTGGCTTTTTGATAAACTGTGTCAACCCTAACGACGAAGGGATAGATTTCGATGGGAATCTCCTCAAGGAAATGTGTTCCCTCGCCGAAAGGGATGACGAAAGGCATGCTCAGCCTCTAAAATAAGAAGTAATTTCTAATAAATTTGAAAGATGAGGTAGACCCCCCCCCCCTCCGAATGGTTCAAACTGGTTCACCGTTATCCCCAGAAGAGCATTGTTCAGACTTGTTCAAAGAATTCAACGAAATCTTGGCATGGTTTCACAAAGACACGCTTGGCCTCGATCATGAGATAAAGAAGCATTGGATCCCCTGCTACCTGCCAAGTTAGAAAGCAGAAGCTTAGAAGGCTCTAGGCCTTATGCCATATTCAAAATAGTAACAACAGTGTTCCATCAAGCGTACATTAAAAAGGTGCAAAAGTGGCCTGGAACGAGGCATTTCCAATCGAGGCAGTCGGGACCCTTTCACTATCAAAGCCAACTTATCTGGGGCTCCAGCCAAAGCTCATCGACCTCAACGGCAACGAATTCAATACCGTGGTCAACATGGATCAATTCAAGTGTTGTTTTCCCTAAGAGAAGCTCGTTGGACTGAAAACCACAAGCGTGGGCAGTTCCAAGCAAAAGTTAAAACAGCCTGCTAGACCGAAAACCTAAAGAGGCGGTCTAGGCACAAGTGAATAGGCAAAAAAAAAGTCGAAAGCTCGCTAGACCGAAAAACCTGAAAAGGCGGTACTAGACAAAAGTTAGAGCGCAAAAGGAGAGGTGAAATACAAGAGCGAACCTTTGCCTGAACTACGTTTTGACCTGATTCTCCAAAAGGGGATACGTAGGCAGTCTCTCTCTTCGAGACTCGGTCATAATCTATCAACTGGATCTCAAGTTTTGGCTTTGGTGCACCACATTGGCCGCCTGAACTGTGTTTGGACATTTATATCCCTGAGGATCGGTCGTAATCTATCAATTGGATCCAAGGCTTTGGTACATTGCCGTAATCGGAGAAGAAGACAAGCTTCATTTTTGCAGAATGGGGGAAAACCTTTTGTCTTTCAATTTTATTTCAAACTACTTCTTCAATTTCAAAGCTGAGCAAAAAGTCTTAAAATAACTGAAGCATAAAAAACAGAACGAAATACTAGAGGTCCTAATGGGCTCACAGTTTATTCTAAGTTAGCGAAGTCTAGTGTGAGCAACCGCAGTAGACTTGTAGTCATGTGCTAATTTCAGGTTCACGCTCACTTGTTCAAAGTGATGCGCGTTGGTTTCGAACCCGCGTGCACTTATTCGATTCCTGGAGCAAGCAACAGTAGGCAGCCATCGTGCCTACCAAATATTTTGGACTCCATAGGGGGTACCTCAAGTTCAAATCAAGGTCTCAGTGCCTCGAAAGTTGTTCTATCATTCAAATCACCTCGAATATCATTCAAGTGGCTTTTGCCAAGTTTTGTCATACCGTGCAAGTCACGTGGACCTATTGTGACTGCACGGGGGTGTCGGTTTCAGTCCGGGCCTATACGAGTCATCCCTTTTTGTCTTTTTGTCCATCTTTGTGGCATTTTTTTCGAATGTTTTCGTCGGTTTCCCATTCTGGGGCTTTCTTCACAATTTTGTTTGTTCGTACAAGTCATTGTACATCTATTTGACCTTATGCAAGCGTCGGTTTCACCTGTGTACGAGATATTTGAATTCTGGCTCATTAATGCCCAAGATTTCATTTTTCCGCAAATCTAAGAGTCTGTGTCTTATCCTGGGGCTCTTTCTCTCTTTTCGTTTGAGCTAGGCGAGTCTATACATATATGTATGTCTGTGTGTCGACTCAGCTCACTTGTCAATGCAAATCAGATATTAGTGGTGGGTTTATACACTCTTTCTCAAAGGAGAGTCAATAAACTGAAAAATGCAATTTTTACATTGCTACCTTAGCTACTATCTTCCATCCAGGCAATGGAATCTCATCAACAGCAGAGTATGTTAGCCCAAGGCTAAGCAAATCATGTCCATGGGGTATATCCGCCTAAGCATCAAGGAAGGGACACGCAGACCCAATCGCGTTACTAGGTCAACTGAGGCACACCAGCCCGCTCAATGCCCTTCTATTTTAGCACGCAAGCCCGAAACTCAAAAGCAGAAGGCAGTAAACTAAGGAAACTCAGTGGTAGTCTTTAGGGGTCGTTGTCCTCTTAAGAGCCACCCTTAGCTTGTGTCTGCATTTTCAATTTGTGCATTCAATTTAGTACATATCATTGCACATTGTATATCAACTGTTGAAAACAGGAAAAGTCTATCAAATGCCAAAACAGCGAAGGCAGCAAGTAATCAGGCTTTTGCGGGTTCATACCTGGGATCTAGTCACTCCTGGAATTGGAGCGGGAGCCGCTCCTCTGGATGGTGCAATTGTAAGGAGGGTGCCACATGTCGTTCTCCCTATCCATTTCTCCATGGCAAATGTCAAGCACACAGCCTACTCCGCTAGCACCTAGAGCACACTTTGGTGGTTAGAATACAATTCAAAGAAGCAATGACTCGTGCGGCTTAAATCCAAGTTCATTGACGGCATGTTCATCCTGAAGAATGTTCTTCCGGTCTTGTCCAAGTCAACGACGGTCAGCCATATCGTCCTCCAAATCAAATCAATCAACGACGGCCAGCCATGTCGTCCTCCAAATTAAATCAATCAACGACGGCCAGCCAAGTCGTCATTCAAATCAAATCAATCAACGACGGTCTACCAGTCCTTTCAATTCATTCAACGATGACCAACCATGTTGTCCTCAAAGTCAATTCAATGCAACGACGATCAGAATGTCGTCCACTTCAATCCACCGACGGCGATCAGCCATATCGTCCGTTTCCAACCTTTCACGGCATTCAGAATGTCGCCCACTGTCCAGCTCAACGGCGGTCCGCCCGTCCAAATAGTCTATAACAACCGTCCGCCTATCCTGATCCACATCTATCTATAGCAAGTGCAGCTTCCAATAGTCTTATTGCTCTATCTCGGATGGTCTTTGATAAGGAGATTGGCTCTGGTTCCCAACAGATGGAATTTAACCTACCTGACACGACCTACCCGTGGCTGTTGAAGTTTCTTTAGGCTGAAGAAGGTTCGATCCCCAAGGGTAATGACTTGTCCGCAACTGATTCATCCCCAAGAGAGTCCGCCTCGGCATTCAATGATGGTCTGCCCATCCCCGTTTTCCAACAAAGTTCAAATCCTCTTTCAACCAACTCAACGATGGTTTAACGAGTTGTCCCTCAACGATGACCCACCGTCACAAATCAACGATGGTTTAACGAGTCGTCCCTCAACGATGACCCACCGTCACAACTCAACGATGGTTTAACGAGTCGTCCCTCAACGATGACCCACCGTTACAACTCAACGATGGTTTAACGAGTCCTCCCTCAATGATGACCCACCGTCACAAATCAACGATGGTTTAACGAGTCGTCCCTCAACGATGACCCACCGTCACAACTCAATGATGGTTTAACGAGTCGTCCCTCAACGATGACCCACCGTCATAAATCAACGATGGTTTAACGAGTCGTCCCTCAACGATGACCCACCGTCTCAAATCAACGATGGTTCTCGAGTCATCTTCACTGATGATCCACCGTCTCAACTCAACGATGGTTCGTCCGCCGGTCCAGTCTAATCCACAAGCGGCATGTTCATCCTAAAGAATGATTCCCTCGTGCTGTCTAAATCAACGACGATCAGAACATCGTCCGGCTCAGTTCATCAACGGCGATCTATTCGCCCAACCTCAAATCAATGGCGATCCGTCCGCCCAATTTCAAATCAACAACGATCTATCCGTCCCATTTCAAATCAACGGCGATCCGTCCGCCTAATTTCAATTCCTTTTTCCCCACGGAGTCGATACTTTTGTGGAATAAAACTTTTCCTAGCAGAGTTTGTCTTCTACGGAAGCCTTTGTTTTCCTTCCAACGCAGTCAAGCAACGGTCCGCCCGTCTTTTATGTCTTCTGCGAGCAGCAATCTTTCTCGAGTGATCTGTTTGCCTGAGTTCAACCAATCAGGTTCTTTACAATTCATGTCTTCTTCAACCGAGTGCGTTCTGTTCTGGACATTCTCGAGAGGCCATCTAGAAAACCTTTGACGTTACTTGTACCTGATCAAACGGTGCTCCAAGTGCCGTCAAAGGGGGGCTCCTGTAGACACCCTATTCTGGACTATCCGGATCAGCGCGTTTCATGGTCTATTGTTACCCAATGATGATAAAAGGTTGAAAACACTCCGAGATCGATGGAAGGTCTTGAGCTTTGAGCTTTGGGCAAACCCCTTTCCAAACCCATTCCAAATCCCTTCAAACCCTTCAAAATCCAGAGCCATATGGCCCCCAGCAAAACCTTACCTGCTTAAGCCAGCTTTACTTGGCGTGCGCCAGGAAGCTGCCACGTGTCGGACATCGACTGTTGACTCAGTTTGACCTGGCGCACGGCGGTCTGAGGGTGGCGTACGCATGGTCAAGGCCGGTCAAATCACCGCTTTTCTGTCACGTGCTCGAGACTTTGTAACCACCCCAGTACAGTGCAGATCCTCCTGGTCATTGCTTTCTGCAGGGACGTTCCCCTCTCTCTCCTACACTACCCATCAACTAGTCCCATGCATTTAATGCATGGGAGCTCCCTTCCTAACCTATCCAAACCCCTAACCCCAGCTGACTTCCCCCTCTCCAGTCATATCTCTTCCATAAATACCCCCCTTTGCATTCATTTTCAAGGGGTTAACCACATTCAATAGCCTAAGTCTTTTCCTCTCTTCTCTCGCTTGTTCTTGCTCTCCCCATTGAAAGAGTGAGAGATAGAGAAGCTCCATACACCCCACACCACTGATCAGTCACCATACATCCTCCATCTTCAACCCCGAAAGCTCAAACCATCTTTCCATCTCTTGCACCAAAGGTATACCACCTTTGCGTGGCTTTCTGTTTTCAACCCCTGAGGGGAACCAGAAAGGTTCTGGCTAGTAACTGACACTAGTCCAGGCCCTTTTCTGGTAAAATAAATCAATCGTAAGTGACAAACCATGGCGCACGCCAGCTTCATCAAGCCATACGCCACCTATGGCTGTACGTGCACTGCTGGCGTGGGGATCATGGGGTGTCTGTTTATTGTTCAAATCTTTTCTGTCATCAGATTGAGCATGCTAATAACCAGTTTACTGCCTTCTGTACTTTAGAACAGTTTAAATGTAGCTTTCAATACCTGTACCTTTCTTGCTTTTTAAAGCCTCTGGGGTGTTTCTGGTCATGTTCCAGAGCCCAGATGGTGTAAAGCCAAACACTGGACCGCATGCAAGAGTGGCGTATGGCCTCTAAGTGGTGGCGTACGACACGTATGTTGGGGTCCAGTGCCTGGCCCTTACATCATAGTTCAATCCTGGCCTCGTGCTCCTCCCCACTCTATTTATGGGGTTTTCTTTGCTGTCTTCATGGCTCTTAGCCATTTATTATGTCTGTATATGTACATAAACTGCCTTGTAAACTGCGTGGTTTGTCCTGGGTGTGCGCTGGTTAATTCCAGAGCCCAGAGGGTTGAGAGCAAAGACTGTGAACCAATAAGAGGGTAGTGTACGCCAGCTCTTAGGTGGCGTGCGCAGGGTATGATGGCGTGCAGTGGCTCGGCCATTGCTTGCCAGCATGCTGCCTGCTCACGCACCTAAAAAGCAGCGTACACCATCCTAGTGAAATTGTTTGCAGTGCTTGTTCTCAATCTATATTCTTACGTTAATTCAATTCAAGCAAATCATCATTCATAAACATTTTGTCATATAAACTGCAAGCTGTTACAGTATCAACCCCCATTAACTGTTCCCCCGCCCTAACTGGCTAAAAATGATCAAATGAGAGAAAAATGCAAACGTTTTACAAAATGCCTAAGTAGAGACCGATCTCCGGATTGGGCAAGAGGGGTGCCATAAAACCCTTCCCCTCTCGTAACCTGGCTCCCGAACTTCAGATATCGAAGGTGACGACGGACCGGTCTGCGCCTGTTCAAATCAAATCAAACCTTTTCAATCCAAGCAAACGTAGCAAAAACGTTCTCGAGTTCGGTTCCTTGGGTGCCTCACCACGAAAACCTGAGTGGCGACTCTGAATCGAAACGTTTCGCTGCGCTATTTTCCAAAGAGGGCCGCACCCAATTTTACAAACAAAATCCTTTTGGGGCGTGTGCCCACAGAGGGAGACCCCCCAACTTGGATCGAATAACCTGAAAAAAGTTAGCCTCCCAAACAACAAGAAAAATAACGACAAGAAATAAATATGGCAAGAAAATAAATGAAATACAAAAAATCTTCCACTTTCTTCACGCGAAAGATACGGGTATTACTTTTCTCCCTGGCCAAAGACTGTGTTTCCCTATTTGTTGGAAGGACAATATGCATATGATTCAACGATATCTTGAAAAGTAGTGCCATCATCTAATAGGCTGTCACTCCCTTTGGGGCTGCCAGATTCCTTACCCACCACTCCGTTTGTGAAGTAATCTTCACAGAGTTTGGACATTAAAGTCAGATGGTTTGGACAGAATTCTCGCTGCTAACTACGCGCCTGCCGTCAGACCCAACCTCCTAAGTACTACATACATAGTTTTGACCAGGTGGCTATACCAGACCATTATTCTAATTTTTTTTATTTTCCAATTTCCTCTTCTTTTTTTTTTGTTTGAATTTTATTCCTTGACAAGAAATAAAAGAACAAGTATACAAATATTGTGCCCAAAACCCAAGTCAATGATGGGTACCCCTATTGTTAGGAGCCGGGTCCACTTCTTAGTGAAGAAAGTGGTACGCGAAAGCTACCCGTTGGAACGTAGCCACAACGGCTACACAACAGGGTCATCCGAATAAATAGGATCGACCAAAACCTCATCAGGTTCGCCTACTTCCACATATTCCAAAAATGGCTTTAGACGTTGCCCATTAACCTTGGAAATATTGTTATTTTTGGGGTCACAAATATCCACCGAACCATTCGAATATACCTTATTCACAATGTAGGGACCGTCTTACCGGGACCTTAACTTACCAGGAAATAAATGAAGGCGTGAGTCATACAGTAATACTTTTTGACCAACACTAAAAGTTTTGCGCTGAATATTCCTATCATGATACGCCTTAACCTTAGCCTTATAAATACTCGCACTCTCATATGCATCATTCCTAATCTCCTCGAGCTCATACAACTGGAGCTTCCTATGGGCACCTGCCTCTGGCAAACACGCGTTAAGCGACTTAATGGCCCAATAGGCCTTATGCTCCATCTCAACGGGCAAGTGGCAAACCTTTCCATAAACAAGCCGGTAGGGTGAAGCACCCAATACGGTTTTGTAAGCAGTGCGGTAGGCCCACAAGGCATCGGTTAATCGAAGTGACCAATCCTTCCTATTTGGGTTCACGGTCTTCTCGAGAATCCTCTTGATCTCTCGATTCATTAGCTCAGCCTGACCGTTGGTTTGAGGGTGATAAGCAGTAGACACCTTGTGAGAGATGCCATACTTACTCATTAACGCCCCAAAAGACCTATTACAAAAGTGCGTGCCCTGATCAGAGATAATGGCACGTGGCATGCCAAACCTCGACAAAATGTTAGTTCGTAAGAAATCTAGCACGACCTTAGAATCACTAGTCTTAGTGGGAATTGCCTCAACCCACTTTGAAACATAATCCACCGCTAATAGGATGTACTCATACCCGTATGACACCGGAAACGGGCCCGTGAAATCAATGCCCCAACAATCGAAAACCTCTATCACAAAAATATTCTGGAGGGGCATCATATTCCGCGGGCCAATTTTACCTAATTTCTGACACCGGTCACACGACTTACAAAATATGTATGCATCCTTAAAAAGACTTGGCCAAGAGAAACCACACTCACTGACCTTGGCGGCGGTCTTCTTTGCGGAGAAATGACCTCCGCACGCCTCGGTGTGACAAAACTCTAAAATTCCCCTTTGATCAGCTTCGGGGACACATCGGCGCAAAATTTGGTCCGCGCAATACTTGAACATATATGGATCATCGTAGATATATTGCCGGACCTCTCTCAAAAACCGCTGCTTCTTAACTGTGGACCAATGAGGTGGAATTTGCCTAGTTACCAAATAATTTGCAATATCTGCAAACCATGGGCACGTATTAGCAGCGAACAACTGCTCGTCAGGGAAAGTATCCACGATGGGGAGATGAGAGGTGGGGTCCTCAAACTCTAGACGAGACAGGTGGTCGGCCACTACATTCTCGACCCCTTTCTTATCCTTAATGACAATGTGGAATTCTTGCAGCAAAAGAATCCATCGGATAAGGCGAGCTTTCGCGTTCGACTTGGTCATTAAGTACTTCAAAGCCGCATGATCGGTAAAAACCACAATTTGCGACCCTACTAAGTAGGATCGAAACTTATCTAAGGCAAATACCACCGCGAGCAACTCTTTCTCGGCTGAAGGCCCTCGGGGACTTTCTGCATGTCGTTCGGCAAAGCCAAACCTTGAAGCAGTGTAGTGGCCAGCCCCGGCTCAACCTTGACAGAATCCTCCACTGAGATGACCTTGCCCTCGGCCAAGGCGTAGGAAGGAGCAAATTCCTGAGCAGCGACGGCGCCGACCGAACCTAATGGCTTTTGGACCGCCTTTGAGCCTCTAGCGGCCGACGACTCAGTCCTCCCTTGCTCGCCCATACGAGGAGTTGGCGGTTTGGTCGGGAAAAAATCATGGGTGAGCTTTTGCCTCTTTTCAGCAGGCTTGGCTACCCCAGAGTCCTGCTGGACAGCTTTCCCGTCCCTTATGTTGACGCGGACGATGTTCCGTCGGCCCATTTCGCTGGTATGATCGGGCACGAGTGTTTGAAGTGGAACATTAATGCCCGGGAGCTCGGCTTGCTGACTCTCTTCGAACCAAATCTCAGTCGGCTTTCAGAACGTCGGCAACTTAACCTTCGGCTGCTTGCTGCCTCCTGACGGCCAAGCCTTCTTCCCTCGGTCTGACCCTCTTTGCTCGGCCCTGCTTCCTTTCCCCTCCTTCTGAGCTTCCCCTTGTAGGACGGCTCGTAGCCAAGCAGCGTCAGCGCGTCTCTACAAGCTTGAGATAGGAGGGTGTCGATGTGTGCCTTGACAGACAAAGATTGCTAAGTCTTTGTTATGGCTCGGTGATCTGCAGCAGGAATAAACTATTAGGACAAGAAAATCACACATGTATTGTCAAAAGTCGACGCCGGCAAAATCAAAGGGAGCGTGACTACCTCAAAAGTCTTTTATCTTTGGCACCTTGTACTTACGTACGGTTTGGTCGCCGAATTCGTAATTCCCCTTCACCTCCACGTAAAGATTGGCCCATTTATCAGTGTCGGGCAATCCGTCTACTAAGGGCTCCTTGTCCCTACGTGTTGACAGGTACCAATGCCCTGTCTGGCCATGCTTGGACATTATGTAAGCGTGAAAGAGGTCGGCGACTGTAAACTCTAAGTCGTGAAGCTCTTTCAACTTGATTACGTACATCACTATCCCGTAACTATTGATAGCGAAGAAATGGGGGATAAAACTAAACCGAGCTAGCAGCTCTCTTAAAAATGGGTGAAGAGGGAACCGCAGCCCAGCTTCACAGATGGCCATCAAAGGAATTGTGATATGCTCGGGACGGTGCTCCCTCTGGTCCTGAATCCGGTTGCTGGCCACTTGGCTGACAACCACATCGTCAGGAATGTTGTAGTCTCTGCAAAATTTCTCGTACTCACCTGGCTCCCCATTAAAAAAATGAGCGTGGGGGCAAACTTGGCCCCTCTCATAGAGTTCGGCGACCTCTCTACCCTCGGATTGGGCTTCACTGTGCCCAGAACGTACAGAGGTGGGGGCGTCGGCCTGAGGGACGAATCTGGATTTGGCCTCTGGCCCCAGGTGAGGCTCGGCCTCAGAGTGCGTTGATGGTGTGAACGATATCTCAGTCTCGGTATCGAACTCGTCGACACCGTATTCGAAAACATGTTCGGCATTCGAGTCGTTGGAGTCGGTAGACATGTTTGAGGTGATGGACGATATTTGGCGTCGGCGTCTATGTCTTTCCAAGCACTCGCGGATTATCGAGTCTCCAGAATCCTCCCCCGAGCTTTCAGAGTTGGAAGAAATGACTATGACTGGGTAGCCAAACCTATCAACACAGAGAAAATGATGAGAAACCTTATCGTCGACGTTGGCCAAACCCAACAGACAGTGGAGTTGGGGTTCGAAAGAACAGGATGAAAGCGAAGATGAACAGTCGTTCATCTCAGCCCTCGTACTGTTCACACAGAACAGAAAATCCTTTGAAAAACCCAGAATCACAAGGTAAAAGGCTTCAAAATTGTAGAAATGAAAGGAGAAATCAGAGTCGAAGAAATACCTGAAGCTTTTGCAAGGATTGGTGATTGAATCTTCTGGAAATCTGGAAAGGAAGAAGAACGAAGCTCTGGCTATGGAGTTCTAGAGAGAGAGAGTTTGTAACCTCTCTTTCTCATCTCGTCGCCTTTTATATAGGGCTAGGGTTGGAAGTTCGAACCTCCCGCTCATCATCACACCGCCGAACGGATGGCCAGTAAGTGCTTGACACGTGGCGATGACAGGTTGGACTTGCAGAGCTGCACGCGTGCCAGCCGTCTCATTGTCAGCCGTACTCAACCAGAGATAGACACCTGGTGTGCCTCCGTTGGTTTTTGTCCATGACGGTTTGTTGAAAAGTGCTTGGGCTCTGCCAAATTCTGCCCAGCAACCGTGATTCATGTTCGGCGTTAAGAAGGCTCTGCCAAAGTTTAACATCAATCCCAACCACGCGTTCGGCGACGGTTGAGATTGAGGGGCTATTGTAGCAGGCCAAGCTTAATTGTGATTCCACCATGGACCACCTCTACTCCTCTGCCACCGCCAACCACCGTAAGGGCAGTTAACCCACTCCACCTGGGCTCGGCCTGAGCTGAGGCAAACCAGTCGTTGGCCCTGCCTTTGCCTTGCGTCCGGTGACAGAAAGGATCTATGCCAAGCTCGGCCACCATTCAGGGGGGGCCCCACGGGCGATGTCGCCTAACCCGAATTCCCTTCGGGCTCGGCTTCCCTACAAGCTTGGCAACCGACAGGTTCCTCTGGGCTCGGCCACCTGCGCGGCCACGTGCCCACCCACGTGCGGAGACGGTTATGCCATGGGATAATCATGAGCGCACATGAGTCATGCCAGCTCACCCCCGAAAGCAGTTACCAGATCTGTCCGGTGACGTCACGGTGACACCGCTTGACCCGCGCAAGGCTCATGCCCGTGCTTGGAGATCAAGTCAGGGAGACTCTATAAATACCAAAGGATAATGCCTCTTGAAAGGTATGCACTGATACATGCGAATACCTACTCAAAACCCTAGTCTCTTCCCTCTCTCTCTACACATACTTATCCTCTCGTCGGAGGGCCTTGTCGGGCAACCCCGGCCAGGTCTTAGTCGTGCGTTCATTGTGCAGGCTAGGTGGAGAAGGCTAGGAAACCATTGAACTAGCGGAGGAAGGAAGCGGGACGAGGATCACGGGCCACACATGTGTTATTGATCAAGTCAAAAAAACTATTAAAAAAAACTACTATTGCAAATTTTGATCAAGTCATGTTATTGGAAATACGACAAAATTGATCATGTGATGCAACATCCAATACAAGTAGAACAAACTAGGCAGTTTATCTCGTTAAAATCGTTCCCAAGTTGTGCAAGCGGGGAGAGTGATGAGAGGAGCGAAAGAGCATTAGTAATCATTTGTTTGACCGAGGACAACAATACTAAGTCATTTAATTGAAAACAAAAGCACTACGATGCGCTATTGTAGGGCTAGTTTCGGAGTCCAACATGAATGATTCGAATTAAGCGTTTATATATCAAGTTTAAAAATATTTTTTTGATCGAGTAGCTCTTCAAAAAATCAGCTCAATCAGATAACTGTGAGTTCTTAATCTAATCTGCTAACTTTATATTGGAATCAGAATCTTGAATCTGAATGAAAAACTAAAAGATTGGATTAAGAACTTATAGTAATCCGATTGTGCTCATTTATCGGGCTACATCATAAAATAGTTTAAAATCACTAAGCGGATCGAAATATTTGTGTGGGATGCAATATTTTACCTTGGGAGGCGTAACAATATTCGCCAAATGTGGGCATGACCTTTCCCAAAAGTATGGGTGTGCATTGAAGAATTTTCCAATTTTGATTATAGCTTTAAGATTTGAAGCCTAACTCAAATATTTCTAGGTTTTTTTTTTAATATTTATCTTTTTGTCATGATTGACTGCAGGCATTGCTTAATTATTGAGAAAATCTACAATACACACTCCAAAAAAGGGTGTGTATTGTAGCATTTTCCAAAATTACTTCCTTTTTATTCTTATATATCATTCCCCTACTTCTCTTCATTATAATTAAGTTATAAACCTTAGGGCAAGTTTGTTGAGTACCGACAATAAGAAGAGCAAAAAGCTTTCTATACTCCCTCCGTCCCTTATTTATAGTCCGGTATTCCATTTTTGGCTGTCTTTTAATAAGTGTCCATTTTATAAAGTTAGTGAGTAAAAATTGGTGAATTGTCTATTTTGTCCATAAAAGTAGATTCCATTTTGAAAAGTAAGTGAGTGAAAGTGTAATGATGATGGGTAAGTAGGAAAAGTGGAGGAAAAAGTTGATGTGAAAGGTATAATGATGATGTCTTTTTAATAAGTTGGAGTTACAAAGCAGAACATTTAAAAAGAGACGAAGGGAGTATTATTTATGAGTTACGTTCGATCATAAGTATTTGTTCTTCTCTTTCAATACGCTTTCCTACAATATCAGAAGGTAACATACATTAACTGAGGAACGTCGTGTATTAAGTTAATTCAGGGAGTCAGAAATAAATCTAGAAAATAACGTCCTAATTATCATCTATCCTTTGATGACATGCATTAAGCTGACATCCTATCCTAAGATCATTATCCTAAGCTAAAATGCCGTCCCGAGTCCATACGCAACGTTGGCCGGCTGTCTTTATTTAATCCGACTCCTCGCTAGTGGGAACTGAATCGAATTGTGATCTAAAAACTAATTGAGATGCGCATAAATTTGCCAGGACACTCTGAGTTATTGAAAAAAGTTGACTCACATTGATAAATGATTAGTCGGGCCTCATATTTAATCCAACAAAGAAAATGCCTTCACCATTTTATTTTTTTTGGTTAAGCGGAAAATTATGCATTAACTTAGACGAACAAAGTCAACAAACCAAATAGATGGCATACATAAAGGTTCAAAAAGACTACAAGAGTCGTAGACTAGATCCTAAGATGACTAACACCCATGACATTGGCCAGGGCGAATTCCCTAGCTACAAAAGGAATGGAGCTAGAGACTACTAAATTTTGATCCTGCTGCGATCCAAATTTGGCCAGGCAATCGGCAGTTTATAGTACAGTGTAAAGCATTTGATAGTATAGTGTAAAGCATCAACAGTTTATTGTACTATCTATCTATATATACCAGCGTAATGAGCCCCTGTTGTGCATACTTGTTTTTGGAAAACATTTACTCATATTGAGAGAGAGAGAGAGAGAGAGAGAGAGAGAGAGAGAGAGAG